>VYXC01012973.1:326841-338858 GCA_013397175.1 Platysteira castanea | reverse complement strand
CGGCCAGGTGCGCCCGGCGCTCCGCCCCCGCCGCCGGCACCGCCCCCGGGGGGCGGGCAGTGACCGGCCGGGCCCGCGGGGCTCCCGGCCCGGTGCACTCCGTCAGCCCGAGGCCGGATGGCTGCGGCGGTGGGCACCCGCAAAGCCCCGCAGCACGGGCGTGGAGCTCCAGGTTGTTCTCTCCTGGGTGCCAGAATGGCCGCGGCACGCTGCGTGCCTGCGGCCCGCCGGCGGAATCCCCGGGGAGCTTGGGACAGGCATCTCCAGGCAGCCCCGGTGTCAGGTCCGTGTCAGCGCCCGCGGGCGGCCGTGCTGCAGCCCGTGCGGGCATCGCTGAGTATCTGTTGAGTGCTTTATTTCCTTCTGGGTTGCTTATGCCCACCTGCTCCATGTCCATTTATAAAGGCAGCTTGGCTCGTCCCTGCCCCACCATGCTATGTGCCCTGCCTAGCGTGGTGCCACCAGCCTGCACAGAGCGGAAACACACCTGCCTACGAGCTCGCAGGGGAGAAAAACGCTCTGCAAGGCCAGCTACACGTGCTGAGTTCCTGCAGCGTCCTGTTACGGTGCCTGTGCCACTCCACCATGTTTGCATGGCTACTCTCAGCCTGGTCATGGCAACAGCTGGCTGCCTGAGAGCATTGCCATAAAGACACTCCTCCTAAATGTCACTTCAATGTCCACACACTGGCTTACTGTGCCTGCAAACACAGGGCCAGCACCTCTACCCGTCCAGCGAGGTAGTATTGAGCCACTCCTGCTGTCATTTACATTATCCATATGGTGACTGGCTTCACCAAGCTTGATTGGTTTTATTTCTTTTTTTTTTTTTTTAGTTTTATTATATAAACAAGATTATTATTATGTCCCTCCAAAAGTATGCTTGGCATGTTTTTCATGTAAACGTCATGGTTCAAGAACTGATGCTGTGGGTGGACAGGGATTATGATGCTGGTAAAACAACTCCAGTCTTGCTGCCAGGAGGTGCGGGCACAGCAGTATTGCAGAAGAACAGCCATTTCTGTGAAAGGTTTTACCTGTGCACTGCTGAGAGTGTCAGGAGGTAGCATGTCTGCAGCATCCCCCAAAAAGCTGCAAAAACCTGGTGTGCTAAGAGAAGGGCTGCTCCAGCACAAGGCAAAGCAGAGACCCAACATGAGGCCAGACAGGCCACAGAAGCACAGTTTTTGACATTGGGCCCCTTATGGACAAGGGTGGCAGCAGCAGCCCACTGCAGGTCAGTGATTTGGCCGTATGACCTGGCATCTCCAACACATCACTCTTGCTAAGTATAATTTTAATGCCTTTCTCCATAAGTGAAATATGATGGGGTAAATTGAGTTGGAAAAATGCAGCTCTCCTTGCTCAGAGTATGAGAGGGTGGGAAACAGATCCCCAGCAGGTCAGAAACCTAAACCATACAGGGTGAGCAGAGGGGACCCCAGTGAATAATGAGGCATCCTTTCCACTCTCTCCTCTTTCAGTATGTTTCTGCTATTGAGTTTTCCCTTGTGAGTGTCCCTCCAGCAAAGCTCGCAGAAGAAACCAGTTTCCCTCACTTCAAGTGCAAGATGTGCATTTACCCTGTTGGCCCTGCACATGGGAGGACCTGTCTGGGGGAAAGCATATATGTTTATTTTCTCTGTGCAGAGAGAATAATAAGTGGTTTTTCTGGTCTCCACAGCTTTGCCACCCATGGTTGCTGCAGCATGTGGAGCAGACATCCAGGCTGTTTCCCCCAGCATGCATGTCCCACACATGGGTCAGTAGCCTGGATTGGGGTGGACACCAACAGCCCTTCCACCGTGGAGCAGCTGGGTCTAGCTGAAGAAGTACATGCCTTGTTACAGCCCTTCCTGGTACACCTGGAGTGAAAAATATAGGGCTGAGAACAACTAGATTTCTCTTGCCACAGGATAAAACCCTTCTGTAGTCGACGAGACAGAAATAATGCTTCAATACCTGCATAAAGATCATTAGGCAGATCTTTACATCCAATCCAGGAGAAGAGTAGGAACCTCCATTTCTCCTACATCTGTGCTCCATCCTTAACCTAAACAGTGAAGGGGAAAAGAAGTCATCTAGAAGAGCTCAGAGGAAAAAAAAAATTTGTTTAGCAAATGGTGTGTTGGAATAAAGTAGCAATAATGTCAAAGAAGGAAAAGGTGAAGTACTTGATGTATGTTAATGAGCAGAAGTAAGGCACGTTCAAGAAGATGAGTCAGTGCATTTTGGGAGTCATAAAGACAGCAAGCAATGAACAACTGGTGATGGTGGGGTGAGGGAGTGAACAATCCTCTGGGCAGGGCCACTGGGAGAGAGAAAATTAAAAACAATGACCAGGCCCTGGCGGGATCAGGCAGGAATCCAGCCCTAGCTTCACTCATCTCTCCCAGCCAGGTGTTCCTGCTCCTGTCACGCACCTTTTCACCCACGGAGTGCTCAGAAATGAGAGGAGGGACAGCAAATCCAGCTGTATCACAACAAAGCATTTCAAGCCTCTCCAGCTCAGAGGAAAGAGGCAAGGGGCTTCCAGAAGAGCTGTTTGGCAGGGGGCTTAGGGATGAAGCAGATCATGGGAGTGTGGTTGTCCCGCTTCTCAGCTGCAGCACCTTGCAGCCATGGGAGCCCAGTACCTGGTTAGACTGGTCGGATGGGAATTTTCCAAGTCACCACCCTGTTACTCAGGTTCCTTTGGGGCAAGTAACTACACTGGCTGGAATGTAACATCACTTCTCCAAATGTTGTGACCGTGCATGGTTTCACAATGTGTGGCAGAAACTTCCATGTGCTCCCAGGACAGAGGGATTAGCATGTCAGCCGACGACTCTCCTGATATTCAGATATTACCACCTCTCCCGGCTGGATTTCAGTATCTTGATGTGTGAGACCTCAGCGGTTTCTGCTGCTCTGTCTTGCCTTGTATTCCCACATGAATTTAGTGGCTCACAGCTGCCAGTAAACAACCCAAACCTCATCTGCCTACCCAACATTATCTGCAGCACAGGGAAGCCTCTAACAAGCAAAACCCTGCACTTCCCCGAGTTGCCCAAAGTTAGGACACATCACCTGCCCCGCCTGTACTGCCCCCTGCCCTGCACTCCGGGTACCCACAGCAGGCAGATCGGCCTCGCCTGCTGCCGGCTGAGCCCGGAGCTGCCTCTGCTTTGTGCCTCGACCTACGTACAAAAGGAGGAGTTTTCTGCAGGCAGACGCAAAACCGGGGCCCTGACATTAAAAGAGTTACATAAGCCCTTACACAAGCTGCATCCAGCCTCCCGACAGAAAGGCAGCCGGCATGGAGCTGCTGCTGTCTCCACTGAGCAGCAGCAAGCCCCTTGCGAGGCGAAGAGGCAGAGTGGAGCTGCTTCATGGCTGCACCAGCAGAAGCAAATGGAAGGAACTGGTTCCCTGTTCACTCAGAGCCTGCGGAACAGAAAGTATCTGGCTCAAAATGTGTGTTGGAAAGAACACCACGTCTGCAGTTGTAGCACTTAGGATCCCTATTGCCAGCAGTCGCAGAAACAAAAGTAGTTTGCAGGGTTTGGGTTTCTTTTTAATGGATTCCAACTAATGCACAGAAGTGAAACAAGTGGAAAATGTCGATACCTACTGGTCGGCACAGATAGCAATGTCAGGCCTTGTCAGCAACAGTTCAGTATCCCCTTAAATAATATCAATTATGAACGATATTGTAATGTGCTGCATTCAATCAATTTATAACCTTTTTGCATCTCTAAATCATTTTAAAGAGGATAACCCCAAGTCAGAAAGAAGCAGAGGAAACAGCGATACAACAGCCTCAATCAGGCTGTATGATTGCTCTCCAAAGCACAAGGCTAGCTATTAATACCCTGTGCTCCCCTGACAAAACCAAGAGCTGCAAAACACTGCCTGGTGCTGCCTTGAGACAGTGCATGGGAGCCCAGGTGTTCAGGATATGCTTAAAGTGAAATTCCAGGTCAGAAGCTCATTATTACACAACCTGTGCACTCTGGGATGAATCCTCCTCCCGCTCTAGGTGCTAGACTCAGATGCTGGAGAAAGGGAAAGCTGCACTGAAATATGGGCTTGTATGAGTCAATGAAGAAGCTGCTTTTTCAAATGAATACAGCATGAGCTCTGATCTGTCTCACTGGGTTTAACAGGGGTTAAAAGCCAGTGATACTTTGCCAAGACATCCTGAAGAGAGCATACATATCTATATTTTAGTAATTTAAATCCACTGACAGCACTGAATTGTTCTTTTGTGTTTAGTTAATATGTCGTGTAATCTGTTTACATTTGCTAGTCTGGCATAAAAACATCGTAGTCTGTGGCATTTGCGGTTGACTATTTGCTTATTAGTTGTACATTTGAACTTTATAAAATAGGCCACTTGTATGCCAGAAAAAACAAAGCAACAAAACAAACTGACCTCATTATTTCCAAGTTATGCACCAAAGTCTGAGGAACATACTCTAGTGACTGCTGTGAAAGCTCTGGCAGCAGAAACCTTTGCCCTAGGCAGCTGTCACCTTCTGTTTGGTCCAAGTGACTGAGTATTGCATAGCTACTGAGTTATTCTTGATCCTTTATTCCTACCATAATCCCAGGGATGGTCTTACTTTTTCCAAAGAAAAAAACCAAATCAGGGTTCTTATGTGGTGGGTACTTGGCAAGCTGCTGCTGTTTTCACATTAGACATGAAATTAATCCTTGAACTTGTTGAGGCTGTCTGAACATGCCATGAATTTGCAACACACCCTCTCTGTGCAATTGTACGTGCACTACAAGTTTTATTATCCGTGCAGATCCTTTCTTTTCATACAAGCCTCTCTTTGGAATACCATAACTTGCAACTCTTCTTTTTGTAAGGAGCTGTGGGCATGGAAAAAGGTGGGGACAAGCCTGATGAGGAAACAGACTTGCTGGTGCCAGGGGTAAGGACTGTACATTTACAGCTCCAGCTGGGAAAGGCTAAAGGGGTAAGCACTGGTTTGTTTAAAGGGACAAATGGCACCACTCTGTCAAAACACAGGTGGCTGCCAGAGAGAAAAGAGGAGCTGGCTCCGCTCTAGACAGGTCCCACAAAATGTAGCACTGGCAGAATCAGCTGTCTCCCAGCCAATTCAGTCTAAACTATTTGGAGAAACTAGCTTGCCTTCTGTGTGCTTTGGGCAGGACTGGAGAGAAAACCACTCTTCATAAAGCTTTATAGGATGCTTTTTAAAAGGTCTCACTAGATACACAATAGCTCCTTCAGGTGACCCCACTCACGGTAGCTCCCCAGCACCTTCAGGGTGGTGGAGACTCAGGGGATGCTGGGACACCTGATCCCTCACAGGAGAAGCTCAGGAGCCCTAACCCACAGCCTGCAGCAGGAAGGGCAGGAGGAAGGAAGAGGAGACTGATTGCCTCCTACACAGCTCCCATCACTCTGTCTGGCAACACCTCCTCGACAGGAGAAACTTGGCCAAGCAAACTGATTGTGCCTAGTGCCACTTACTAGCGGTTTCCCTGGAGGTGGAAACCATTTATGTTAACATATATATGGTTGGCAGCAGCCTTAGCACCACAACTGCCTGCAACTTACAGCTAGCTGCAAGAGAGAATCCCTTCTGTACCATGTCAAGGGAACGGTGTTTGTGCCCAAACTTCACTGCCTTCTTCAATCCCAGGTTGCTCTGGCTCTTCCTATGTAACTGAGCAGCCCGTGATGCGCTCTGATGGACGGACTCCCGGGGAACGGGCTTTCCTACCACACTATCAGCAATCCCCATTTTATCCTCTGGCAACAGTCATGTGCCCCCCCACATGCCAGATATGAGGCTGAGCCCTGGTCCCGTCAGCAGCAATTTTGCCGTCATAGGCCAATGCAAAAGCTGTTTGATGGTTTCAGCAACATCTCCCACTCTCAGGTCAGAGTAATTTCCACAGAAAGTATTTACTGTTTACCTGATTTGTGGTGCAGGGAGCACAGCCTGCACTTCGCTCTGCTCTCTGTCACTGGATTTGCTCCCCTCCTCTTTGTGTCACTTTCAGTAAGTTTTATATAATTTCATTTAATTGACCTCTAGTATTACCCGTGCTATTACATTTCAGTTCACAGGAAAAGTTCATATAAGGTATGATCAGGCATATCTCCATTGATTTTTAGCAGTTTATGAAATATCACTCTGTTTTGCCAGCAATACCATCTAACTACCTTATCTTAACGGACACAAGGAGCTTTATGGCACACTCAGAGCGTATTTTATAAGTGGTTAGCAGCCGACAGGATGCAATTAAGCCAAGTATTACAGTCACAATCTGGAAAGGTTGCCCTGTAAAGTCTTGGTTTGCTGCCATTTTGTTGTGGTAGTTTTCAGACCGAAGTACATCTTGTACTTCACAAAGGTGTTCCTTTCCTTTGTTCACTTAGGTGAATTCACTTAGGTGAGTTCTCTGAAAGTTACCTTCCAGTGGTAAAGTCATGAACATACACTAGAAATTACCAGCTGGTTATACATTTGGCATCTTTTCCATCTTTCTCCAAACCCTGTGGACTGGAACTGTGTTACACAATACCCTGAGGTTTTTACTAGGGGGATACATGTTGAGAGGAACATCTTCCCCGTATTTGAAGAGCCGAGACAAAGTGAGCTTCAAAAGACGAAGACTTATGGCCTCTCCTCTTTTTTCCTCTGTGTTTCCAGGTTTGTGGTTGAAATCCTCTCAGTAAATCTTGACGGGTGACTTTTAGACACATGCCACAGCACTCCTGTTCCTGATCTCACTTTTCTCCTCCCTAAGTCACCAGCACATGCAGAGGCAGCTCCCAGGGAGTTCTTCTTATGCCTCTTTTTTTTTTACCTGAAGGTGCCAGATTTACTGGGAAAGCACTTGATCCTGGACAGCTTCTTCTAGACACTTGCTCTGTGTGCTAAATGGACAAAAGCATCTGGGCTCCATCAGCCTAATGCCTGTCCCCCAAGCCCCTCAGCTGGCTGCCTGTCTTGATCACAGTGAAGGAGTGGTCAGCAACACCAGGAGGAATGGGTACTAGTTGCCCAAAAGAGGCACCAGTTCTGCTTCTTAGCATTTTTAGCTCTTTTCAGGGCTCTGACCAAAGAAGAGCAGGACCCAAAATGTGAATGGACATGAACTACAGCAAGTGGCTTTCTGCTGCTTCTATTGTTTTGCCAGACAAATGTCTGCTTACCTAAATCTTGCAGTGCAAAGCCAAAACAGGAGAAAGAAGTCCAGAACCACACCTTCAGGCCCACTCACTCTTTGATCCAAATATTTTTTTTCCATGTAATTGCAAACTAAAGAAATTGCCTGCAGCACAAGAAGACTCACTTTCAGCCAGCTGCTGTACCAGCACAGTGCTTTCTGAACAGCATCCTTCATGCCCTCATGACACCTAACCAAAGATAGTGCTGGAAGAAATTACCTGGATATCTTATTACAGCCAAGAATTCCCTGCTGCCCTGTCCCCAATGCCACTCGAGGCTCATGCAAGCTGCAGAACATGACTTGACATCATTGGTTATGAGAGATAAAAAGAAAAGCGTGAATGTGATCAGAGCAGGAGCTGATAGAGACGGCTGAGAAACCTGTAGAAAAATGAGTTTCCTCTGTGGGATGAGAAAAGGTGGTATGCTTTATCCCAGGAGTTCTTGGCATTGCCACTGCCAGCTGAAGTGGGAACTGGGATTTAGACTCTCACAATAGGAAATTGCCCCTTCCGGATGCAGGCTTTAAGTGGTCCACATCTCCTATCCTTCAGTAGAGAGCGAAAAGTGTGGGGAAAACATCCAAAACACTGAACACTGAGTTCTGCTAAGGAGTCAGCTTCTTACAGAAAAATATGACCAATGGTCTTCCTGCTTCCTTAGCAGCTCCCTCACACCTCTGGAGAGCAGGTCCAGCCATCCTGTGCTTCTCTGCATAGGGCCATCCCCAGATGTGAGCCTGCTGCCTCTGTTGTGCATGGCACTTGATCCTCTCCTCCGGAGAATGGGGTTGAGCCTGGCAGAAGCCACCACATCCCCTCAGTCTGTGGAACAGCACTCACAATTCCCTTTAACAAACCCCTATGCAGTTGTTGGGGCCAGTAAGGTGGAGTTTTCAGGGCTGGATGGCACCACACCTCAGAGGGAGAGAGGGAGGGAGGGAAGTGACTCTTTCCTTCTGCTCAATGTACTGCCAGGCTACTCTGCTCCAGGAAGTGCCAAAGGCAGGAATCGTGCACAGCAAAAGCCATGGTGGAGGCTCCAACCCTGGCCCATCCAGGGAGGTGCTCTCGCCCTTCCATTACTGCACAACAGCTTCCACTGGCGTGGGGCAGGCAGATGCATCCTGTCCTTTCTGACTGCACAAATAGATTTGCACCTTCCCCTGGTTTCCAGCGGCCGGCGAGCGCTCCTCGCTAGGTGGAGCTGCCGGAGCGAGCACGGTAGCCCCGGGAACCGGCCCCGGGATCGCCGGGCGCTCCCCGAGCCGCGCCGCGTCCCAGCCCTGCTCCCCGAGCTCCCCGAGCTCCCCACACCGAAACTGAAACGGAGGAAGCAAGATCTCTCCTTAAACGAAGTCGTGGCATGAAGTATACCGCTGTCAGTGGTTTTCTCCATCATTTGGGTTCAATCTGCTAATCAATGCATTCCTGTCAGCCTTTGATGTGATGGAAAACGCTGAAATATGATTTTCTAAAAATCATAAAATTATGCACATAATGATAGCCACTGCCACTGCTTTCCCCCTCCCACCCCCATTTAGATCATCAATTTAATGATTTTCAGTTCCCTGACACTGGACCACCCTGTGCCAACAATTTCTAAGCAAAGCTCTCACTGCTGATTTCCATGGTGGGGCTGCTTAAAGATCAATAGCAGCGACGGCCTAGTGCACATACATTTGTCTCACAGAGTGAAAGAAACCGTATAAAAGCTCCAGGTCTGTCAGTTACATTTCCATACATTTTTGCTGCTAATGTGGAACCGAAGTAAAGCCAGACATTCGTTTTAGCCATAGAGGATATATGGTTATCCACATCAGGAAATCACTCCCGTGGGTGCCAGGGCAGTGCCTGGATCCATACCCAACAGTTGTGGGGGCACTCAGTGCTCTGCAGGTGCTTGGGAGGCTCAGCTGCCCAGCCAGGGCAAGGGGATCACAGGCAAACTTCTGTTGGATCTAAACTGGTATCTGTATCCACATCTTATATGCACATACACTGCACAGAGGGGAGTTTCTGTGCAGCAATGCACAGTGGAAGGGAAAAGGAAGCTAACTTTGGAAAATGGCACCTTCACAGCCCTTTGGCAAAGATGAATGGGGGAGATGGAGCACCAATGTTTCTTGTCCCTGCTGTTGCACACCTGGCCTACAGCACGTACACTTTGGCACCACTGCTAACAGCGGGTTTCTAAAACAGTTTCCTTGCCTGGGGCTGATCCGCTGCATGCATCCAGTCCTCATGGGGTTCCCACCTGGAAATGGAGCAGGCCTCTCACCAGCAGTCGCACCACAGACTGAGGTGTGCGGAGGCAGCAGCAGTCCTGTCGCTGCTGCTCTCGTTTCCAGCAGAGAGGAGGGCCATCCCTACCATGAGGTCTTCAGCCCTTAGCTAGTTAGAGGGAAATGCCTCGTCTGAGTGCCAGGGCACATCACGGGCACATCTGTGCTGGCTGCAGCGTTTGGTAGCACCACACAGGAATACACAAACATGGCAATGTTTGAAATCTGTTGAGCACTAATTAGTGAGGATGCACGGAGGGCTGGTAATCAGTAATGCCACAGGGCTGTTGCTAGGGGCTTTGGCGCCGAGATGCCAGCAGAGAGGTGGGTGCACCTGCAGCAGACCCCTGGGGCCATATTAAGTCTTTATGTGATGTTTCCACAGTGCAGGGTAATAGTGCAGACAGTGACAGATTCTGGAGGTGTAAGCTGTTCAAACTTCAGGTAAGGCTTGTACTGCCGAGAGAGGACTGTGCAGCGTGGGTAGAGCTTGAGCAGGGCACGGGCCTGGGGTGCGAATGGGTCTCGGAGCAGGACTGCGCCAGGAATGGTCTCCGGTGAAGCTGGGGATTCCGGATAGACACTGCGTTTGTAATCCTCTCCTCCTGGGTTTCCCCCAGCAGGGGTCAGGCTGGACCAACGATCACGAAACAAAAGTAAAAGTAACTACTGAGCTTCAGCAGCAAATATTCTCAGTGTTCCAGAAATGAGTATTTTGCCTCGCTGAGGATATGGAAAACTCTTGAACATTTCACTTAAGAAAAGCAAAAGAAATACTGAAGTGGTAACAGAGGTGAGTGCAGGCAGCAGCCTGCAACACCCTCCTTTTTGCAGCTGTTTTAAAAAGGCAATGACCATGTCCTGTTCCCACTCAGTCTGAGCCTCCCTTCCCAGTTACTCTGGATACGCTTCAGTGTGAATGCAAAGAGAAATTCGGGTAGGATGCGCGGACGACAGCGTTAGCGGGGCAAAGTGGCGGGAGCGTGTCCTCAGAAGCGCCTGGAAGCCCCCGGGGAAGGCAGAGCTCGCAGCATCCGCCAGCGTCTGGAGAGGGAAAGCTGCTCCCCGCACAAACCATTCCTGCGCGCTCAGAACAAGTAAGTAACGCAGAGCGGTGCCAGTCCTAGCGAGACGTCTCCAGCACACCCCCAGCGAGAGCGGGCAGCGTTTCATGGTCCTTGGCACTCTGAAGAGCAGCCCAGGGAGTTCACAGTGGGGTCGCCCGCGAAGTGACGCCTCCGACTTTAGCTGTCACCAGAGGTCTGCGGGCAGACACTCTGGGACAAGAATGCTAAAAAGTAGGTGAGATGTACCCACAGGCCCGGCTCTTGAAAATTTTTCTGGCCAGCTTTGTCTCAGTTTATCGCCTAACAAGAGGACACAGAGGATGGCATTTCATGCGTGGAATTTTAATGATAAATTTATTATATTTTAGTGTATTATTGACCTGCGATTTTGTAGTCTTACAAGAAATTTCCGTTTCCACATCTCCATTAGATGTCTGATTCATTTTCTTGGCTCGTGGTAATGCCTCAAACTACATCACTAAAGAATCAGTGCTCTGCATTAGATAAATATAAGACCAAGTCTGATTAACCTATTAACTATTTTTAATTAGCTTTTACTCTTCTTCAAATATTCCGTATTTTTGAGGAAGCAGAAAGAGGATGAGAGCAGGCTGGTGCTGTAGAGATGTATAGAGCTAGCATATGGACCGAGATTATTCATCATCATTGGCAGAAGCTCTGCTGTAGGGAATCTTGCAACAACATCACAATTTTCCTGCTAGAGTGAATGCCATAATGGACACATTTGTGGGGTGAGTTATGGCCAAGATAGAAAAAAAAAAATTAAATCTTTATAGCGTTTTTATGCTCTGTCTTCCTTTTTGGTAATCAGATCTTGATTAAGAGTTCGAATTAGCACCCAGAAGAACATTATGCTTTCCTGGCTCAGTTCCTTCCCATGATGTAGGGCAGGCAACAAATGATTCAGTGGCTTTACAGTGCTGCTACAACAAAAAGGTGTCTGTATACCTATCCACCACTTTAGGAAAGTAACCTGCTGCTTGCCTGCAATAAGGAACATATGGCAGTGGCAAAATATTTTATTTGCTAAATAAGCAACTACTTGGTTTAGTTCAGACAGACTCCTCTCCTGGTCACGATGACTTATCGGGGAAAAAGCTGGGCAAGGTGGGGTTCGCTGTCCCCGCTGCTGGGGGGCTGGAAGAGCCCTGTGGGGCAGAGCCAGCCCTCCCTTGAGGGCAGCACCCCGCGCACAGCCGGACCCCGCGGGCGGCACGGTGCTGCAGTGCGGCTTCTGTCTCGTCAGCTTGAAGAACATCTGACCCTGCAATGCCAAAGCATGTTCGACCTTTTAATTACAGGCGTCCTCATGGTTTGGTTGGGGTGGCTTTTTTCCCTTTCAGATATGTTAAGACCATTCCGGTCGAAGTGAATTTTGGAGGCACAGCTGCTCCAGCACTCGTACTTCCTCGAACAAGCAAACAAATAACTACAGCCTTTTTTTTT
>VYXC01012973.1:270764-323229 GCA_013397175.1 Platysteira castanea | reverse complement strand
CGCCCACCGGGCTGCTGGCCGGGCTGCCCCGCTTCGGCAGCCTCAGCCCCCCGCCTCCGCCGCCGCCCGCCCTTTACTTCAGCCCTGGGGCCGCCGCCGCCGCCGCCGCCGTGGCCGCCGGGCGCTACCCCAAGCCACTGGCCGAGCTGCCCGGCCGGACCCCCATCTTCTGGCCGGGAGTGATGCAGAGCCCGCCCTGGAGGGACGCCCGCCTCGCCTGCGCCCCCCGTGAGTACCCAGCGTCGCGGATCAGCGCGGGGAGAGGGTGCAGGATGCCCCGGCGGGAGTCCGCTCCCGGTACTGAGGAGTCCTCGCGCCCCGGCATTGCTGCGAGACCCTCCTGCCCCGCCACTCAGGGCCCGGCCGTAGCTGAGGGGGCTGACTTTGCCTCGATTTCTTTTGTTTTCGTTTCTTAAGTTCGCTTTGCTTTTTCCATCCCCTCTGTGGGCGCGAAACTCTGTAAATATGCCGCCGGTCATCGCCGGCAAAAAGCGGAGCCCTCCAAGGGGAAGGTGGCCGCGCTGCCGCCGTCGTTGCTGGGGACTCTCGGGGCCGGGGTTGGCTTTAGGGGCGCGCTCAAACTTTCCCCGAGCAGGACTTTTCCGTTACCGTCCGCTCGCACCAGCTGCGGCTTTTTTAGAAAAAATACCATTTTCCCGCTCAGATTTTTGATCCTTTAAGGCACAATATTCAGGGCCAGCCGAAAGGCCAGAGCCATCGCCTTGCCCAGGCAGTAGTTTTCTCACACACGCACCCCCCGCGTAGAGACCCCTCCGTCCCCTGGGGCCGCTTGAGAGCGAAGCGCTTTCCCAAATCCGTAGATTAACTTGTCTGTCCCTGCCTTCCCTTTCTCTCCCCCCTCCCTTCGCCAGATCAAGGCTCAATTTTGCTGGATAAGGACGGAAAGAGAAAACATACCAGACCCACTTTTTCTGGCCAGCAGATTTTCGCTCTGGAAAAGACTTTCGAGCAGACGAAATACCTGGCGGGCCCGGAGCGAGCCCGGCTGGCCTATTCCCTGGGGATGACGGAGAGCCAAGTCAAGGTGAGAGCAGCGGCTCACGCACCGAGTGGTGCGGGGCTGGAGGAGCGGGGAACAAAAGGGCCCCACCGCGGAAACGGGGTCCGTCTGAACTGGCCGGAGATGCTGCGGGCTGGCGTGGCCGAGCCCGCGGGCACACGGCGAGGGCTTCCCCGGCAGCCATCGGCACTTCTCCCCTTGTTGCCTTACTGCGGGGCCGAGAAGGTTGTTTTAAAGCGTGTTAGAAACCAACCAAATTGAACTAAACAAACCCAAGCAAAACTGAGAAGCCCAGTGCGTTCAGCCTGAACCACCATGGGGGTGGCCAGGGTGCTGGGAAAGCCGGGGAAGGGGTGATGTTGGGGTGTCGTACTGTCGCACGCCCACGTTTTGGTTAAAAACTCTGGGCTTTGGGCAAAGCGGAGGTGTGAGGGGTTGGGAGAGCGGGCTGAGCTCCCAGAGAACAGGCAGAGAGGCTTTTGCTCGGCGAACTGGGCCAGAGGGGCCCCTCGGCGGTGCTCACGCTTTCAGCCTGATCCGCAGAGCTTCCTTTGTCACTGCAAATACGTCCCGATGGCTGCGAATAAATTATTGCAGCTTCTACAATGAAAATGCCCCCCTCCTCTGGCAGCGCCCTGCCGGAGAGTAAATACATCTGGCGGGGCAGAGGGGCTGGGAAAGGAATCAGCCCCAAATATGTGTTTCCCCGCCCCAGGCAGGATGGCAGGGAGAGGCCCGGGCCCGACGCGGGCCTCGGGGGATCTGGGGACGGCTGTTGGCCCACGCCGCGTGGGCCCCGCGCCGGGCCGGGTGTCTGCGGCTGCCGGGAGCGCGGTGCCGCGGGGCTCGGCCTCTTTCGTTGGGGGAAATCGCCTGAAGGGCGGCGAAGCGGCAGCCGCTGCCGCACGCCGGGGATGGGACGGTGGGGCAGCAGGGTGGGAGCGGCCCGGTCCAGCCGCCGCGGGTGGCCGTGCCGGTGATGGTGACAGTGACAGTGGCGGCGGGGGCAGGTCTGGTTCCAGAACCGACGGACCAAGTGGCGGAAGAAGCACGCGGCGGAGATGGCGACGGCAAAGAAGAAGCAGGACTCGGAGACGGAGCGGCTGAAGGGCGCCTCGGAGAACGAGGAGGAGGACGACGACTACAACAAGCCCCTGGACCCCAATTCGGACGACGAGAAGATAACGCAGCTCCTGAAGAAACACAAGCCGGGAGGCAGCGGGCTGCTGCTGCACCCCCCGGAGGGGGAGGCCTCCGTCTAGCCCGTTTCGCCCGCCGCCGCTTTCGGAGATGTACAGATCTATTTTTCTAGACTCTACGCNATCCGCAGAGCTTCCTTTGTCACTGCAAATACGTCCCGATGGCTGCGAATAAATTATTGCAGCTTCTACAATGAAAATGCCCCCCTCCTCTGGCAGCGCCCTGCCGGAGAGTAAATACATCTGGCGGGGCAGAGGGGCTGGGAAAGGAATCAGCCCCAAATATGTGTTTCCCCGCCCCAGGCAGGATGGCAGGGAGAGGCCCGGGCCCGACGCGGGCCTCGGGGGATCTGGGGACGGCTGTTGGCCCACGCCGCGTGGGCCCCGCGCCGGGCCGGGTGTCTGCGGCTGCCGGGAGCGCGGTGCCGCGGGGCTCGGCCTCTTTCGTTGGGGGAAATCGCCTGAAGGGCGGCGAAGCGGCAGCCGCTGCCGCACGCCGGGGATGGGACGGTGGGGCAGCAGGGTGGGAGCGGCCCGGTCCAGCCGCCGCGGGTGGCCGTGCCGGTGATGGTGACAGTGACAGTGGCGGCGGGGGCAGGTCTGGTTCCAGAACCGACGGACCAAGTGGCGGAAGAAGCACGCGGCGGAGATGGCGACGGCAAAGAAGAAGCAGGACTCGGAGACGGAGCGGCTGAAGGGCGCCTCGGAGAACGAGGAGGAGGACGACGACTACAACAAGCCCCTGGACCCCAATTCGGACGACGAGAAGATAACGCAGCTCCTGAAGAAACACAAGCCGGGAGGCAGCGGGCTGCTGCTGCACCCCCCGGAGGGGGAGGCCTCCGTCTAGCCCGTTTCGCCCGCCGCCGCTTTCGGAGATGTACAGATCTATTTTTCTAGACTCTACGCGGCCGGGAGGAGGAGGAGACGCCGGAGGGGGAGCAGAGAGGACTGCGGGCAGTGGGCCCCGGCGGGCGCGCCCGGTCCCCGGCGCCGCGTGTTGTTGTAGGGTGGCGGGAGGAGGGGAGCGGCGGGGGCTGCCCCGACCCCCGGCCCCGCTCCCGGCCGTGCGGCGGCCGCGTCTTGCCGGCTCTGTGTAAATAAACCGTGAGTCACCGCGACCATAGGCGTTCCTTACTGTGAATATTTAAAATGTAAAATACCTTCTTTTTTTTTGTACAGCGGGGGCCGAGGGCGCAGCCGCCCCGCCTGCCCCGCGCTCCCCGGCACCGGGGGCACCGCAGGAGCCCCCAAGACGGCGGCAGAGGGGCCGCCGAGGAAAAAGCCGCCGTGGCCGCCACCGGTCCCTCCCTCGGGCCGAAACTGCAGCGGCCCCGCGAGCTATTTATTAGTATTTTTGAAACACTTTCTGTTGCGGTCGTCGTGCAGGGGAGGGGGGGGGGAGGGCGGAAGGACAGATTTTGCTTTCATTTACACCGTTTCCAATCAACCGCGTGTTGAAAAAGTAGCTGGTGGGAATTGTCACAACCACTGTCAGTCAAAATATAAAATTCATTTAGTTGCTGTATTTGAATTTAAAGCATGTTTTCTTTTGTATCATACGGAATACTAGAGAATGTAAATTGTTTTCTTTTTTTTTAAGCTAATAACGATGATATATCGTGATAAAGCATCTTAACATTTATTAATTTATATTAAAAATAATTCGGTTTGTAAAGAGAAGAAAAGCCCTTTGCAAGACCAGTTAAATGTAATGCACTTTCTGTTAAAAAACAAAACAAAACAAAACGACAAAACGATAAATCAATTAAACCAGTTTAAAGACGTCTGCTGCCTTCACTAAAGGGTACAGATAATCTCATCTCACCAGAGATTAAATAATAAAACCACGGTACAGGGGGAGAAAAAAAAAGAAGAGAGAATTTTCATGGTCTTTTGTTGATTCTTACTAGTAGGGTTTTTTGTTGCTGTTTGGTTTGTTGGAAGATTTTTGTTGTTTGGGAGGATTTTTTTTTTTTTTTTTTTTTTTTAAGAATGGAAGGTGACCACTTTGCTGTGGGAGTTCAAGAAGGATACAAATAAAATAAGCCGCTGGTTGTTTGGGGACATAAGCGGGCAGGCAGTTTCCGCCCGACCGCTGGAGCTGTTCGGCTCAGCCTAAATTAGGCTGTTTCAAGTTTTTCAGAGGCGGGCGAGGCAGGGTTTTATTAATGGCAGAGTGTTACCATTATTATGGGAAAGAAACCGCTTTCCAAGAAGAAAACAGTGAATAAAATAAGAGCCCGGCTAAGCGTCTAGAACAAATAGACCCAACACCAGAACAACTGGTTTAAATTGAAACTCATTATCTGACGCGATCATTTCCATATCTAAACAGTCCAGAAACTATCGCTTTTTTTTTTTTTTTTTTTTCCTTCCCAGGGACCAGCAGAGCAAACAGAATCGCTGACATGAGAACGAAAAAGGGCCAGCTATTCTGGAGGGAAAAAAAATATTCTATTTGGGAATAATTTTCTAAACAGAAAAAGAAAAAAACAGAGCAGAGTTTTATTCTTCTTTCTGCTTAGACAATGCCGGGGCCGGGAGGAGGGAACGAGCCCAGCGCTCTGTGGCTGACTCGGCGCGGCTGCCCTGGCTCTCCCGGACTGGGGTGCCGGGGGCCGCCCATCGTCCACCGGCACTCCCACCCCCACTCCCATCTTTCCCGACTCGTTGTAAAGGCAGGAAGGGAAAGGCCGGTCGTTTTCCAGAGTGCCAACTCGGCCCTGCCGGCTCTCTCCGTTACGATTTCCCCGCGGGTTTTGCGAGGCGGCGGGAGAGAAATCAAAATACCGCGGGGTCCGGATCACGGGGTGAGGCCCCACCGGACCCTGGCTGGGGGTCTCCACCGGGATGGGCCCGCCCCACGCCCGCAGCCCCTTCCTCCGGCGGCCACTCCGCCGGCCCCGCTCTCCCGCAGCCCGGCCCCGGCCCGCGCCCTCCCGTGTGCCCCCGGGCTGCCGCGAGCACCGCCCGCCTCGGCGGTCCCCGGCCCCTTTTCCAGTTCACTGCAGCACCGACTGAGGCTTTCCAGTTAATTTACTTCTGCACAGAGACCCAGCTGGCCACCAGTTGCAGTTGGCACCGTCGAAGTGGAATCGCAGGGAAAAGCGCCCAGCGCTGCCCGCTTGGTTAGGCTGGTTTTGTCTGGGGCGCTGGAAGAAAGAGCAGGGGATTCACACGAGCTCACGGCCCCCCTTTTCGGGGCATGTTTTGGAAGCCAAAGCCGGCTGGGCTCCCTCTCCTCCAGGAAAGGACTTTTTAGGAAGAGACTCAATAGCTAACCTCGGGATCGCTGCCACGGACAGCGCGGTGAACAATTAGAAGACAAATGTCAGCGGGCTTCACGGAGCGTGAGGTTACCCCCGTGCGCAGGGGCCCGGCCGAGATCAGCCGCAGTTTCGGCTCAGTCCTCCATGCAGGCAGGAATTCGTGGCGGAACTGTTTAAACTCCGGGATAGCGGCATTAAAAAAGTGCTGCACAGCCATGTCCATAGGGAAGGGAGCCGGCGGAGCCGTTCCCCGGCAGCCGCCCCGCGTCCGGCCCCAGCCAAATCCCCCGCGGGGAATGAGCGGGCGCGCACATGCGTGGGGAGCGGGGGGCGCCGGCTGCGCGGCCGCGGAGCTGGGCAGGCGATCCCTGCCTAAGCGGTGAGAGACCACCGCAGGCCGGTCCCGACAGCTCCCTTCGCGCACAGCTTTTGGCTTTCCCTTCTTTCTGTCACAGAGCCCTCGGTTTTAAACCTCACTCCCTTCCGCGTGCGTGTGCGGGATTTCCAGGCTCAGCGGAAATAAACGCGGCTGTTTCTGGGATTTCCCGGCTCGGGGAAATAAAGGCGGCTGTTTCTGAGTTTACTCTGCCTCCGTCCCTGCCATGTGCCTTCTCTGGGGTGCAGAAGACACCGCGGGAGAAGTTGTCGGCTGTGCAATCCCAGGGTGCCCAAAGCATCCTCCCTACTTTCCCAACGCCTCTGCTTTGTCGAGGTACTTTGCAAAGGGAACCCGCTGCGGTCCCTCTCCAGCCCCAGCGAGCATCACCGTGGGCAGAGGAAAAACTTTTTCTTCCCCGCAGAGGCGCCCCAGGCGCAAGACCCGCTCCGCACCCTGCAATAGTCATGGGCATCGGCGGACTGCGGGGAGGGAGGGAGAGAGGGAGATAGGGGAGGTACGGGAAGCAAAAGAGGGGCCGAGGATCGCCTCGTCGCCAGTACCCCGCTCCCGGCTGGCAGCTGCTGCCTGTGGGACACATGCATATGGATGCGGGACATGCAGACATATGGGCAGGATCAGCACCGCCGTGCCACAGGGGGGATGCAGGTTACAAGGGGAAGCCTGCGGCCGGCGGCCGGGCAGGAGGGAAAGAAGAGCTCTCCGCCCACGGAGTAATGAAGGGGTCGCTCTAGCCGGGGCATGTAAGCTGGGGGGAAACCCAGCCCGTAGGCCACTGTCACCCGGCCCCTGACAAGGCCCTAAACTGGCGCTGTCACAGCCCCGAGGTCTTCGGGCTCTCTCATTCCGACAGCAACTCCCACCCAGAGCCCCCGGCACAGGCAGCAGGCAAGGCAAGGTCTACACCCTGCCAGAGGGATGCCCAGACCGACAGCGAAAGCGGGGACAGCGCGACCATTTCAGCGAGTGATGACTTCTCCGGCCCTTTCCCTCACGCGTGGTCTCCTGTTACGAGCTCCTGAAATCCCGTTATCGCTCGTCACTTCTCAGCGCTATTAATTTTTAACGCTTCCCATGTTACACACACGCCGTCTTCCCTCTGCTTTCCCCCCGTTTGCCTCCGTGATGTCGTTTCGTGCAAGACTTTCGTTGTACCACTGCCAGCCGCCCCGAGACTTTGCTGTAGGCACCCCTTCTCCCGGGACACGAGAGGTCACGCAGGCCAAAGAACCCGGGGTTTAAAATGAGGGTGATGGACTTTCACCCCCGGCCCGGACCATCCGAGTCCCTCCCCGTATCGGGGCAGCGGGGAGAGAAGCCGGCGCTTGCTGCGGGATCCACCGCTCAGAATCGGCGTCGCTAGCCGCAAATTAAAAAGTAAGATGAACTGCTCCCTCCTAATTGCAGCTCCGCCTTCACCTTCTGCACCGATAGGTATTTCCCAGATACACGTTTCTGGCGGCGTTTGCCAGCTGTCTCCAACAGCGGTTACAAGTCTCCATGAGGGATGCAAACATCTGCCGGGGAGGAGGCGGCGGCGGCGCTGCCGCGGGGAGCAGCAGGAACCCCGTACTGCGCCCGCACCGCCCCCGCACCGTACCCGCCTGGGGTGGGCAGCGGCTCCGCGCCCCAGCGAACGTGGGTGATAAGAATAAAATTATTGATACAAGGGCACGAGCAGGCAGCACCGCGCCTCTCCGCATCTCCCGGGGGTTCAAGCCCTGCTCGGAGGCCCGGGGCTTGCGGGAGGCGCTCGGCGGGGCCAGTCGGTGCCCGCGCTGCCCTCCGGGGCCGGCGGGCTGCGACGAGTGCTTGGCACCGGCCCCGCGGCAATAATCCGCTTCCGCACACCCAAGTGCATCCCTGTAATAACGTCCTCGATCATTTATTATAAGTCGTGTCAAGCGAGCCCATATAATTCATCTTTATGCAAATACATCAATGTCAAGCCATTAGTGTATTGCTCGGGTTTTTTATTAAAGTGCATTCTTTTTAATTCAGCTCAGTAAAATACGAGCCCTATTGCTCAAGAATTATAGCAACTATTAGAGTAACATATGGGCAACATGCACTCAGAAAATAAAAATCAACAGATAAAGTGGCAGGGTCACAACGGGGAGCAAACACTTAACAAAATGGCAGCGGGGTAATAGATTTTCCACCCGCGCCCCCGGCTCTGGGGTGTCAGAAGGGGCCCGCCGGTGCGATCGTGGGGTGGCCCGGCCCAGAGCCCGCGGCTATCCCCGCCCGGCCTCGGCTACAGCCCCTTCCCCAGTCTCTTCCTGGCCGGGGTTGCGGGAACGCAGCCCTGCCCCACCGACATGCACCTCCGCGCCGCCCCCTCCACAACCCCCCAAGTCTATCCCGGATTTAATGAGAGAGTTGCCCGCATCCTCATCACCCCAGCATGGTAATTGAGCAGATCTATTAACTTGTTACACTAGATTTGTTTAAAGAGACTATTACACAGTCATTTAATCAATTTGTTACACTGGAGGTCCTGACTTATGAGACACTTGCCGTATGATTCCTTAATGACTGAATTAATTTGTTTTAATAAAACCAACATTGTGTACAAGCACATTTCGAGAAATGTAATTTTGGAGACGGAACAGTCCAATGCTTCATCTGATTAAGTCTTTTCTGTGGTTTATCAAAGTCGGGAGTTGCCGTCATAAACTGCATGTATGGGGTATTTTTCTTTTTTATAGCGTCATTAATTTAATATGGATCATTAGTTCTTTATACACATGCATGTTCTGACAAATGTACCCAATGAATAATGCACCTAAATGTGTTTGGGCTCAAATGCATCACGCCATAAACAGAAACTGCCGCAATATAAACAATAATAAACAATAATAACAACAATTAATACAGCAGCCGCCCCGTTCCCACCCTTCCGGCTGCGCTCCGGGCCGGTTTCGGGCCGGAGGAGCCGGGGCACTCCCCACGCACCCCCATCACACCGGGCTCACGGCGGCGGGAGTGCCGATAGATTTACGGCGAGTTAAGGTTATCCCGAGAGCAGATGTAGGACAAGAAAATCGGTTTTGCTCCTGATGGAAACTGACGTGTGTGGAATAAGTGTAAATAAACACGAGGGTCCCCAAGAAAAGGAACTTGATGGTATCGATTATGTAAAATAATCGCCGCATTACAAATGTTAATGTACTATGGTAATGTACTGCAAACAGCCGGCGTGCGAGGGCCGGCGCTGCGCAGGGGAAGGAAGGAGCAGCCTCGGGAAACGCTCCGGGAACCGGGACGGCCGCAGCAATACGGACAGCGTTACCGACAGTAGTGTCGCTGTGGCAGTGACGACAGCGATGCCCCACGCGGGCCACCACGGGCGCGGCGGGGCCCCCACGCCCAGCGGGGACCCCCGCCGGCCCGTGGCATCGCCACACGCGGGGCCGTGCACGACGTCAAGAACCAAAACGACTTCTGTACAGAACGTCCCAGCGCCTTAATGTCCGTCAGAGGAGGCGCCTGAGCAGATTGTTCTCATCTAAATCCTTACGTGCTGCCTTTGAAAATCTCCGCCCCGAGAGTGTGGTTTGGTTTTGGTTTTAAAAAGTAATTTCCATCAGTGTCCTTGTGGTCCAGGAAGTCAGCTGGGCATCTACTTCTTCTTAAACACTGGGCATCTCCTTCTTTCTAAACACAAGCACGTATTTCTCGGACCCCAGCGGAACATAAACCTCAGCCCAAAACGTGACACTGCCGCTACACCTGGCACCTCCTGCCCCGGATAAGCAACCACTGGCCTCACACCTTCCTCTGCAAACACTAACCTCAGCTGCAGAGCCCACCGAGCAGCAGCACTGTCCACACTGTAACAATTTGCACGTAGTAGAACTTAAAATTGAAACCCGAAGAGGCTTACTGCTTGGGAAAATAAAACGAAATGGTGAGAACACATCTCCAGAGCTGTTTTTCATCCTCTTCACGCGGTTTCTCACAGATAAACTGCCCTTTATCCCCAAAGCTACATCCTCTATCCCCTTTATAAACACAGGCAGCACACCCAACAGCAATGCGTGCTGGAGGTGTATTTAAGTAAATGGATTCGACCTTTTGGCCATTTTAACAGATGCTGCTTCTGACCACCCCAAAAAGCTTGTTTAAAGTTAACAGCATTAAGCATTGGAGGTCACAAGGCCAATTCAAGGTCATTTTAATTCTGGCTAAAGGTTAATTAGATCACTGCATTAAAGCAAAAATAGACTATACTCAACTTTAATGAGGACAGACAGGTTTTTTTATATACCTTTTAACTGCTCCCTTTATGATAAGGATATAGGGTATGTATCAGAGAAGAAATCTTGCTGTCAGTTCCACAAATCAAGTTACAGGAGCTCCTCTGGCTTTAAACTGGCAAGGCATAAATACAGCTCTTCGTTCGTTTGAATTCTTTTTTTGTTTGCGAGATTGGGCACCTGGGTTTCGCGCTACTCTTTTCCCTGTCCCCCACAGAGTCCAGGGTAGCTTTGCCCTGCTCTGAGGAACATCAGCCTCAACATCCAAACGTGCATGTTGGAGGTGTGATCACTGAAGCCAGCGGAAGTCATGGACGGTGTGACACTTTCCTGGAAATTATATTGTCAACTCACAGAGACAAGAAGCCTCTTTTGGAAAACTTCGTGATACTGTGCTTACAAGTGCTGAACCAAATGGGAAGGCAGCTCCTGATCTGACAAGTATTTCTGAGCTATCATAATACTTTGCACTCTGAACTTGACAAATCCAGTATTTTTTTCGGGAAAAGTTTATTTTGCAAAAAAATCCAGATAGAAGAGACCATGGAAATGAGAGACCTTGATTCAAACCTCATTATCCCTTTTGAGGGAAAGCAAAGACCTCTACCTGTGTCTCCTTCCTCCCATGCAATCCCCTGCTGCTGAGCTGCAGGATACTCTGGTGTGGACTTCTCTCTGCATGGAGCTGTTCAGCTTTGAGTCAGTAACTGCATCAGGGCTGAGCAGAGAGGCCAGACATCCTTTCTTTTTAGGGAAATATCCTCATTGCTGGGACTCTAGCTAATCAAAACTCTTAGCCCTCATATCTTCCCACACTGGATGTATAATTCCAATCTCCTTCAGAGAAACTTTCTAAGGGACAACTTAACCCAAATTATGGTTTCTAGGGGAAAGATGTGGCTTTGCAGATACTTTTTCCAAGCAAAAACCTGCATTTTAATGAAAATTCCTAATTAGTTCAGTTCAACCTATAAAATCAAGCCAGAACATCAGGCTAAAAATTAGGGTTTGTATTCATTATTAGACTACAGATATTGGATGAATCACTGACACAAGGATAGTGGTCTGATTTACGTTCCCACTATGACTATTCCATCAGAACAATTGCCTAAGGCCACCAGCGCTGGACATACTCGAAATCTCTCACTTTGACTTGCCATGGAAGCATGACTGGAGTCACCAGGAAAGGCAAGCCATCTGAGGGCTGAGAGATGCAGAGACACAGGAAGGTGCTGGAGCACCAGGCAAGTCACCGGAGGGAAAGAAGTGAAGAAAAGCAGGCTGGGAAGCTTATGTGCCAGACAAAACAATGAAAAACCTGAATTATCAGTTTGCAGCACCTGGTCACTGGTGTTAATTTCACCTTAGAAGCAGAGAGTGTGAATGGCACAACAATACCTAGTGAGGTACCCTCTACAGAAACAGCCTAGAAACAGCCCCTTCTTCACATACTTCTGGGTACCAAAAACATCTACTGAAATCAGGATCAGGTTGTTAGTTATTTATGATCACTGAAAGGGCTACATTTACTGGATAATTTATTTATAATGAATAATTCAACCAGTTTTATATGGGTGAGTTTCATTTCCTCAGGCAGCTCACTTGGGAGGAAACAAGGCTGCAACACTACACATTTTTCAGAGAGCCTTCAGTTCCTAAATCTGGTTGTTCAGTTACTTAAGTCACAACACAATCACCAAATTCAAAGCCATTTTATGTATATATTTTTCTGTCTTGATACAGTGATTTCAGACACTCACAGCTTCCAACTACAGCATAAAACATCAGTAGGAGAGAGACTTGCTCTTGTAACATTTTTGGAGTTTGCCCTGTATTTTTAAATGTATTGCTTTATTAAAACAGTATTATTGGTACATGCTGTTGGTATCCTGCTATCCCTGCATGCTGCATCATTGTTTCCTTGTGCTCTGCCCCCACAACCACCCTGAGACTCTCATCTCACCCTGAGACCCTTTGTAGACCAGTTAGCTCCTGTCTGGGCCAACCAAATTCTTCCTCAATACTTCCATCAGGACAAATCCAAACGAGCACTTGTCACATCTTCCCTGTAGTGTGGATGATTCAGACACAAGCCACAGACTGCACTCTCACTGGATTTTTGTTCCCCAGTCACCTTAGCTTATCAAGAAGCTTATCAAGAAGCTCACCTCCTTATTTTTGGAGTTTGTTTTTTTTTCTTACTAGGAGACATGATGCTCCCAGTCAATGTCCCACTGGAAGGGGAGCGCTATGGTCCATCTTCTCGCTCATGTCACGATGACATATTTATAGAAGACTATTGCTTGGTTTCTTTCTTGGGTTTGAGCATTTTTCCCGCAAAGTTTTCCAAGATCTATCTCCCACACTTAAAAAAAGAAAAAAAAAGATAAAATTAACACTTGCAATGGACAACTGTGCAATAAATAAATGAATAAGCCAAGCAGTCATGAATCTGATTCTCTGCTAGGAGAAACTATCTTTGCTTTGCCAGGTTGCCTGCTGAGGACTTTGGCAACTGTCTTTTTGGGGCCTGACAAGCTCCTGACTAGGTACTCCAACAATACCTTTGTATTTCAGTAGAAATATCTTCCATTGGGAAAAAAGGTGCCCAGATTTAATATATATATAAAAATATATAAAATAGGTGTGTGTGTAAAATAAACCTTTACTTATCTAGGCATATCCCTGCACACATCTTTATTTGAATAGCTGTTAATCGCTGACATTCCCCAAGGAGACTAGGAAAAGAATGTCAGGGGCCCTGCTCATAACCCAGCTGAATACCTGACTATTTTAAGGTACTCTGGAGCTGCATGAATCAGAAAGAAAACAGCTCCCCCTACCCATTTTATTAGAAGGCAATAAAATCTGGTGGTGTCTCATTAAATTTAATGAGCCTTCATAAAATAACCATTACACTGTGGAGGTAATGAAAAGAATAACTATGATGGTTAGTAAATAAACCAGCAAGGTACTAGATGTCCCAGATACCTACCAGGTATCGTACAGGTAAATGACTCAGAGAGAATTATGGTGCCTTACACCCCTTTTCATGCCTTGGTGCATTCTTCTGCATCAGGTTTGAGGAATTTCTTTCCCCCTTCCCATATGACAACAATGCCGTTTGTTTTTATAGCCCCAGGCTGCACGTGTAAAACCCTGAACAAATCAGCGCACAGGGATCCTTAAAAATGCCATGCAAATTTCCATTGGTGGCCATGGGTTCGGTGCCTCCTCATTTCTGAAGTTTCTTTTGAACTAGCCATCACTTCTGGAAATGTCACTGCAGAAGCCTCTTGGGAAAAAGTTCTCATTTGGTATAAATCAGCACCATCGCATTCTGTGCAGTCTCTAATCACGGTGACAGCTGCAGGCACTAAGATTTAAAAAGGTGGCCCAAAATCCAAGTCTTTCTTATCTGGCTCATGCATGCCTCAGAAATAAAAGAGTTAAGCTAATTATGGGATCAGCTCCGCTGAGAGTTTATGACTGCCCATAAAAAAGCAAGAAGAGGGGCTGAGTAGAGGCTTGCATAAAACTCCAGGAGTTTGCTGCAGGAAATGCACCTTTTGCATTTCCTGTTTCACCTGAAAGAGCACAAGGAAAGATTTCATCACAGTGGGATTGTTCACAGGAGCAAGCAATCTTATCTGGGGTCTTATTTCTATACCTGTGCTTCCTTCTGAGATTATTCTTTCTCCTACTGAGGGCAACTGTAGTACAGCACCATGCTCCTCTGGGAGAGGAGACTTTTGTACCAGTGCAGCAGCAAGAGAAGTGGTCTTACCAACAAACCCTTGGCTTACCCAAAAGCCATTTCTTAGCAATTCACAGTCATTATTGCTATTTTATGGTAGAGGTAGTGCAATTTTTGTTGAATTATAAATATTGCAGATCTATTTCCCCCCTCTCCTTAGCAGTTCCCAAAGACATGTAAGCCCACAGTGTGATTGCTCCCTAATCTAGTTGAGGTGATGAAACAGTGCCAAAACTCTCATTGCAATTTCATTAGCATATTCATGAGTCGCACTTTTGCAGTGTTGCAGAAACAACACAAATTGGTTTGTGAATTGTGAACTCCCCCTTCTTCGCCGTCACCATCATCTTTTTCTTCAGAATCACAAATTGTGGATTAGCAAGGCAAGTGTGCTTGGGTGACTTTGGGACTCGGCTGCTGAAGTTGGTTAATGCACGTCTCTGGGTCTTACTGTGGTTTTCCCCTTGCCTGGCATCGGTGTGGAAGTGCTCCGTTAGCAGAGGAGCAGGAAGCAGGGCAGCTGTGGGGCTTCTAGCTCTGCCAGCCTGCTGCACTACCACAGCTCTCTTTCCTCACCAGCAACAGGAATAACCACGTCGCTGGCAAAAGGGATTAAATGCAACAGGCACGGGCAGTTGCAATTTTCAGATGAAAGGTACTGAAGAAGAGTCACTTCATAGCCTCGGCGGGAGTAGGGGTCTGTCGCTGGTGGTAGGACGCCCTGCAGGAGTTGTAACCCGAAATTCAAGTTACCCGAAGCAATAGGCAACAGTGCTCAACTTCCCTCTAGGATTGCTGGGACATAGTCCTGAAAGGTCTTCTCTGACCTGCCAGCAAGGTCGCGGGTATTCACGGGTAACACTGCAGGTCCCAGCTGCTGGGAGGGTTTGCGTTCACAAACTGCAGCAGAGTTTGAGGGAGGGTTCTCCCTGCAGCTGGACAGTAGGTTTGGGTGCTGTAAGATAAACCCTGTGGCTTTAGAGTGGGGGACATGTTTGCAGATGACACCCCAGCCCCTGCCTCCTGCCAGCACTGTCATTAAGGCTCAGTGGGGGCAGTACCCACTCCCCAAGCACATGCAGCTGAATTTCACAATAAGTCAGCAGCTTTTAAATATGTTCCTCTTTAACTACATATCCAAAGAGACCTCTTTGTTAACTTAGCATGGGCTGCAATTACATCTCTTACAGGGAAATCACTCCTGTATCCATGGGATATTACTCTGGCACTGCATTTGGAAAACCCAAGGAGCTCCCCAGCCCCACGGTGGGCACTGACAAGATGGGGAGATGGGAATGCTGCTTCTGGGTGGTTTCTCACAGCTCACAGTCCTCCTCTGTGCAACCCAAACCTCTTAGGAACACAGGATATAAAATGTATTTGAAATGGCAGACTTTCACATGGAACTTGATTTAATTTTTCTGTGGAAAGATCACTTTAGACTCGCATTGTTCACATGAAATAATGAAACATTACTGATTTAATTAGAGCTCAGTTTTCAGTCTGTGCTTTCTATATTGTTGAAATTGCATTTTGCATGGGACAAAACTACCAATAGATAAAGCAATTTAAAAGGCACAGCTATAGAATATATTCTCTTCCCCTTTTCTTTTGCTGGTTTCAATTCATTGCTCAATTTAAGTATGGAAATAGTGTTTGTCAAAGATTTCCTGACACATGATTTACAGGAAAAAAAAAAAAGAAAAAGAAGAGAGTGGAAGAATGATATGAAAAACATCAGGGCATCTCCTGCTTGTACTCCTAACCCATTTATGGTACAATATACAGATAATCCAATCTACTGCTGAAAACAAGGTTTGTGCAGTTATGCTCCACTACTTCACAATGCTTCACTTAAAACTTGATAGTTTTCTCATATTTTCTTTCTCCTTGAACTGACAAAGTGGATTGGACAGGTTCTAGCTGACGGAAATAACTGTTGACTCCTGAGCATTAGTTCTCCAAGGTTTTACATGGGGACTGTGATTCAATTTAGGGAAAACGGGGGGTCAGTTTGTGAGATCACCACATGTCCCTGAGGGCAGGGCAGGCAGGGCAGCAAGCCTCACTGCTGAGCCCCAGAGTGGAACAGGAATGGGAAAGTGGTCTGACCTCCAGGGTCCACTCAGAGTCACAGAAGGGTTAGGTTTGGAAGGGACCACAGTGGCCCAAACTCCCTGCTCAAGCAGGGTCATGCCAGAGCACATGGCACAGGATTGTGTCCAGATGGTCCTTGATGATGGTGCTTGAATATCTCCAGTGAGATACTCATGTCCACACCCTCTCTGGTCAATCTGTTCCAGTGCTCTGTCCCTGCACAGTAAAGAAGTTCTTCCTCATGTTCAGATGGAACTTTTGGTGCATCAGTTTCTGCCCATTCCTCTTGTCCTATTGCTCAGCACCATTGAGCAGAGCCTGGAAACTCCCTCCTGGCACCCTCCCTGCAGCCACTGACAGACATTGATGAGGGCCCCTCTCAGTCGTCTCCTCTCGAGGCTGAACAGGCCCAGCTCCCTCAGCCTTAATCATCTTGCTTGCTCTACTCTGGACCCACTCCAGGATCTCCATGTCTCTCATGTACTGGGGAGCCCAGACCTGGACACAGCACTCCAGATGTGCCTCACCAGGGCTGAGCAGAGGTGCAGGATCACCTCCCTCAACCTGCTGGCAATGCCCTTCCTGATGCACCCCAGGACACCACTGACCTTCTTGGGCACAAGGACCCACTGCTGGCTCATGGACAGACAGCCTGTTGTCCACCAGGGCCCTCAGGTCCTTCTCCACAGAGCTGCTTCTTAAGAGGTTGGCCCCCAGCCTGTGCTGGTGCCTGGGGTTATTCTTTTCCAGGTGCAGGACCCTGCCTTTGTTGAATTTCAGACAGTTCTTCCCTGCCTATCTCTCCAGCCTGTTGAGGCACTTCTGAAGGGCTGCACAGCCCTTGGAGGTATCAGTCACTCCTCCCAGCTTTGTGTCATCAGGGAACCTGCTGAGGAGGCCTCTGCCCCTTCTTCCCATCACTGATGAGCAGGTTAAACAGTTCTGGGCCCAGTGTTGAACCTTGGGGGACTCCACTATGGACAGGCCTCCAGAGAGACCCTGTGCCACTGATTATGACCCTCTGAGATCTGTCATTCAGCTCAGTCCACCTGACTGTCCACTCATCCAGTCCACACTTCCTGAGTTTGCCTGTGAGAATGTTGTGAGAGATGATGTCAAAAGCCTTGGTGAAGTCAAGTTAGACAATGTCCGCTGCTGTCCCCTTGTCCATCTAGGCAGTTGTTTCATCACAGAAGGCGATCAGGTTGGTCAAGCCTGATTTACCTTTAATGAATCCATGCTGACTACCCCTGATCCCCTTCGTGTCACTCATGTGGATAGAGATGGCCTCCAAAATGAACTGTTTCATCACTTTTCCAAGGACTGAGGTGAGGCTGACTGGCCAGTAGTTCCCTGAGTCCAACTTCTTGCCCTTTTTGAGGACTGGAGTGATATTTGCTTTCTTCCAGTCCTCAGGAACCTCTCCTGACCACCAGAGATGATTGTGAGCAGCCTCACTCTGGTGTCCATCAGCTCTTGTGGACGCAACAGTACTTGTGGTTGCATCCCATCAGGACCCATCCAGGTGGATGCCAAATTTACCTAGGTGTTCTTTAACCCAATCCCTCCCGACCAAGAGAAATTCTTCCTTCCAGCATTCCCTTTACCCTGCTCTCCTGGGTCAGAGACTGCTGGTCTGACCAGTGAAGGCTGATGCAAAGAAAAGTGTTCAGAAACTTTGCTTTCTCTGTGTCCTTTCTTACATGGAAGGTCCCTCCTCCATTTAGTAATGGGCCCACATTATCCTTAGTTTTCCAAACACTCACTCCAGGCAACATTCCCAGAAAAGAGCCAAACAAACACAACCAGAATTGTGACTTCTGGTTTTTCCTCAGTCAGGAAAAAAGCCTGAAATACAGTTTTCCTACTCAGTTAAGGGATAGTTGTGTCCTTGCTAGCGGAGGTGAGGAGTAACTGCAGCACACCCAGGAATGGATGCTCAGCACCTCATTAGACAATTCTCAGCAGGGGCAGTGATTGTGACTCACAAGCCCTACCAGAAAACCAAGGCAATTCTCTCAGTTTTCCAGCACAAAGTGAGACCCCAGTTTGAGGCACATGGGGTGAAAACTGAAATAATCCCACTAACTTTAGTGGCATAATGTAAATAATGAAGTGACTCCAAACAAGGACTACAACCCCCAGAATATAAAATCCTTGACAATGTACACCCTTGATTCAAGGGTATAATCTGGTCAGGTAGCACATCATCTATGGTGCCACTGCTGGCAAAATCGGCTTGTTTGGACAATAATTCCTCTTGATACAGATATTTGTGCAAGAATGATGGCGCTGGTTGTGCTAGAGCCACAGGATTTTTCTGTCGGCACCAACAGGGACTAGGGGAAGCTTTCCCTAGAGTAAGGGTTTTTCATTGTCTTGTTTGCAGTAAAGAAGCCTTTCTGAGCAAGCTGACAACCACCCTAAATTACTTCCCTGTGTAGAGTGTCTGTGCTGTATAGTAGGAGACTGCTTATTTCTCATATTGATTTACACAAGGCAGGGTAGTGAACATACAATTAATTAATAGTTGACTTCATTGGAAGCCAGCTGTTAGCCCCATAATTTACAATGGGAACAGTTTCAGGATGAGAAGAATTATACTTCTAGAAACTGTATTTCTGGGTATTAAAGGTCAAATCCAGCTTCCACTAAGGTTCGTGGAGATCCTAATGATCTGAAAGTGATGCTATGTGCTGATGCATACAGCCATGGGTTTCATGTTTTGCTGAAAGAATGACTTTTATGGGACACATGATCCTTAGCATAGTCACAGGTATTTCCCCAGGCCAAATCAGAAATTATACTGTTAAGTCTACACATCTCTCTCCAGCCTTGCTCTTGAAATAAGTCCAATCCAACAAAGTTTTCTTTCAAAATTTCTAGGTTACTAAGCTAAAACTTTCTACTGCTTCTGTTTAAATGTTATTTGTGCCTAAGTGCCATGAAATAAATCCATGCAACACAACTTGGCTCCACAACCAATGGATTAATTTATTGACAGAGCCTTCCTCAATATATTGGGTCAGATATTAAATGGCATTTAATTTGCTGATGCCCTTGAAGCTAAAACATTATTTCCACGCGTTGTCATATCAGAAATTCATCCTAGAGGGCCATGAACATACTTGCTGTATGTTTTGAACATGCTTTTCTCAGCCTCTGTGAAGCACTATGAAGTTAAATGCTCTGCACTGCAAATAAATGCAAATAAACTGGCCTCTGTTCCCAGGCCTGATAACCTAAAGGGTGACCATTACTTCACACATTCTTTTTCCTGGTGTCAAATACACGGTGGGGAGTATTGGAAAGAAGATAAGAGAAGAATGTATGTTTTGCAGGATGGAATGCCAACACCTGACACCTAGGAAATGAAATTTGGCAGAATCTCAAGGGTTGGCAAAGAAAACCTATAAGATCCCAAGTGACATAACATACAAGCCTGTTCCTATGCAATTTTGCCTTCTAGGATTTTTAATGTGAAAGATAAGATGCCTGCATCTTCCTGAAGGACCTGTCATGCACAGCAGTGCATCAAGGGCAGGCTTTGGTATTTCCTGAAGCAATCAATGGTTTAAACAACTTCTTCACATGGCTGCTCCTGCGGGTGGGTTGGGAAGAAGCTGAAGTTCTCCCAAGGAGCACTGAGGAGTGCCTGAAGGTTTTCAGCCTTAGGTGGTAGACTCAAGAGTGCTGGAAGTCTTGCAGGATGTTTGGATCAGTGTCTGTGCATCATATCTCACCCTAGCTAGGTTTGAACCCATTGTCTGGCTTGTCTGCAGGCAGTCTACCTTCAGTTCAGCTCAGGCAGGAGCCTAAAACTGAAGCAGGAGCCCTGCAGATCCCCTCGGCTCTGGGGAGGGGTGGCTGGGTGTGGGCATGGATCCAGCGAGGCTGTGGGACAGCCAGCAGAGCCAAGAGCAACAGCCACAATAACAAACAGAGAGGACACACGGTTAAAACGAAAGATTCTCAGGGTTAATATTAGGATGAGCAGCACACTGAGTCACAGGCTGAATTAATCCAGAGAGAATGGGGTAGGATTTTAAATAACTTTTCCAGTGGCTAGCTACAGCTGAATGTCGCTGCTATTTGGGGGAGAATATGCATGTTCTTGCCACTTATGTTGTTGTTTTTGCATGTTTAACAGTGTTGCTCATTGAAGAGTTTAAAACGTGAGGCAATGGGGAGAGCCAGTTTCTTCTCTGACTTCTGTGGACTTTGTGTCAGCCTGATTTGGTGACAAAAGGTGCTGCTTGCTCAGTAGTCCCAGGCTTACAGTGTCAGCCTCTGGGTAAGAGCACCACTACAGGACAACCTGTTAGGCTGCAGGGCCTGACTGGAGAGTGGGCAGGGACACAACTGGATCCTTATCCTTCTTCTTTGACCTATAGCTCTATAAAAATCAGCCCCACATCTGCTTGCCAGAGTGTAAGAACATGAGGGGAAATTATCTTTCACTGCCATGAAAGGTTTCTATCAAGAAGCAGAAGCTGAACGGAGAAACAAGGTCTAGAAAGACCCTTTTAAATCATTCTGTTACCCTCTTCAGAGGTGCTTGTTTTGGGGCACAGTAGGCAGCAGAGGTGCTGCACCAACAGGAGATTTCTTGCTGCATCCAATGGATGCTGAACCAGCTTCTCTTCATGAGTTCATCTCAGAAAGGCTTCCGTTTGAGCAAGGGAAGTTGTGGTTTTGTCTCCCCCAGCCAGCTGAAAGACTTATTTATAATCATAATAATGATGGTTTTATAATCATCAATCATTAATCATTATAATAATGATTATTTTATAAACATTAACAGTGAGAATGGGGTGAATAACAAAAGAAAGGAAGTTCCTTGCAAATGAGACTAATAATGATGACTCAAATCAAGAATTCCTATATTACAGCTCAAAGCCTGTGGCTCTTATTCATCTCTTTAACATAAAGCAGACTTTTGTTCAGAAAAGTATGAGCCAAAAGCCAGTGTTTGGATGTTTATGTTGTTATCCTTTATTTGGTGACTAGATCTTTCTTCTGGTGCTGGAGTCACGCTACTTGGTCTGTCAGTGTTTTAGGTTCTTTACTGTTCTTACTCCAGACCTTATTTTGTGGATTTTGCAATATTTAAACAAACAAGCAGATGATGTAAGACTGCTTCCTCTCAGAAGCCTAACCTCAGGTAGGACGTGAGGCTCTTCTGGATGAGTCTTGCAGTGATGAAACTGCCATTTTTCTGTGGAGAGGCAATGAAAATTCACAGTGGCACAAGTCTGTTAGCTGCCAGCCTCTTGGGTGCACAGTGTTGGGATACCTGATCTGCCAAAACCACCTCATGATATGACGAAGAGGGAAACACTTTGCAAATTTCCACTACCCACATGCTGTGTCCTCCTCCACTCCCCCCAGGGCTTGACCTGGGTATTGGAGAACAGAGCCCGCAGCTCTGGCTGCAGGTTTGCAGCTTGATTCACTTGCTCTCCAGACCTAAACTCTCTTGACCAGGCCGTGGCAAAGTGGGGTGGGATGAAGAAGAAAAGGCAAAGATATCCAAGTAAAGGCAAATCTTACTGAAATCAATGTACATCCTCACACTCACAGAAAAAAAAAATGGTTAATGTTTGGTTAATATTTTCAATGTGCTCACATTCTTTTTTATTGGAAGCATTTATTTCTTTAAAACGTACTTCATTTGATAAAAAAAGACCCCCGCTAATGAACGAAATACTTAATTTTTGGTCAAGAAAAACATTCTGTTCAACCACACAAGACTTTTGATGGATCATTTATCATCTGATGAAAAATAAAGTCCTTTTGGTTTTGACTAATTCAAAATACACTTTTAATACCCTACAGGGCAGGGAAATTGAAGGGAGGCCTGGTGCATAGTTTACCTGCAATATTTACTCCTCCAAACACTCCTTGTAGAAGAAAAACTGAGGAGCAAAGAATTTTACCCAAAGCTTTGTGTTGCTCTGTATCACATTCTTTGGGCTTCCTTGAATTATTTTTTAACATGAATTTTGACACCCACACATACCCACAGAAACACCACCAACACCCTCCACACAGCCAAAATTATTTGAGCTGGCTCCCTGTGTGCCTCTGGTAAAGGACAAAATCCAAGTCACCTGCTGGGTAAGGAAACCTAAATTGAAAACCCCTGAGAAACGCAAAAATGGCAGCAGGGCATTGGGGAGGAGGGAGATCAGCACGGCCACCAGCCCCTTTTGGGAGCTGGCCACAAAGAGATGCTGAGTGGCCATCGCTCAGACAAAGGGCAGCGCAGGCAGGGCCACAGGCAGGACATACTAACGAGGGCAGTAATGACCAGGGAGCTGCCGGCTGCAAGCTGAGCCGTGGATCGTGCCGACAATGTGAGAGCTTTCCCTGCCTCTCCCTTCCTTTTCAATATGGATTTTCTTCTGATCATTCAATTGTCGTTCATATTAGAGCATCAATGCTTATCCCACCGATTTACAGTTGATCAGGGAGCATGATCCCTCCTAACCTGGTGTTTTCTTTTTGCTCAGCATCAAACCTTTATCTGTGTTCAGCGGAAGAGAAACACCTGAAAAATTTACCCGGGGTTTTGTTAGCCTCCCTTTCTTGTTTTGCTTTCTCTCCCGGCAACAAAAGAGTTGTCAAAAGTAATGTTTATAATAATTTAACGGATTATTTGCTTATTAGATATTAATCATTCTGCTGTGGCCGGGGTCCATGCTGGTGCTCCTCTACTAGAACAGTGATTCTGATCTCAATTAGATTATGTCTCTCTCCTTTACCTCCCCATAAATCATTCCGGCAAACTGAAATTAACAGCTACTGGAGCGCATTAATAATCTGCCTCACACATTGGAAAATGCATTAGCCGGAACCCTCCCATCACTCTGACTGTTAAGCACATCATTTTGTTTATGAAATATAAACATTTCATGGAAGAGCTCTCCCACATTTCTCTGGGCCTTGTGACAGCTAAAATGATTGCCCACAATTGCCAGTCACTCAAGCGCCCAAATAAAGTTTGTTTAAAGCCATGGTTCTGTGACTGCCCTATTTTCTCAGGCATTAAAAAACCCATGTTTAAAATAAAATTCCTCTTTATCTGGGAAGAAAGGAAAAAGAATAGCTGTGTATCTGTCGGAGTTGTACGGAGACAGATGTACACTTTGCAAAGGCTCTGCGGTTTCAATATTTGGTTTAGCTTCACAGAGGGGAAGTGCTGCCAAATTCCTTGCAAAATAAAGCTCCAGAATAATGATTTTAAGGATGATCTAATAAAAACGTTTCATTTCTGACAAACTGACATTTCGATCAACTTGCCAAGTAACATTCCAACTTGCATTTTAAAAGCTCAGTGTCTTATTGTAAAGCATGTTGAAATAGAACAACCCTCCCCCAACCTAAGTTTAATTTCAAAATGAAACATTAAAATGCAGCATGCAAAGAGAATTGTAGCAGCATGTTACGACAACACTGGGCTTTCTGGTGGTTTTCTTGCAAAGCAAAAACCAGCCCATAATTAAATTGCTTCCAAGCCTGCTAGCCACACAGCTGAGCAGCAACACTTCCATCCGATGCCTCTTCCACCCAGCCCCAACATTCAGATTTGCCGCCAGCTGGGTGTTTGGGGTTTTGTGACTCTCTTACATGTGCACGGGCGTGGCAGGAACACAGGCAGGCCCACAGTGATGGCATTTCTCCCTTTCTGGGAAGTAGTAAGTCCAAGTTTTTTCAGAAGGTAGATTGTTTTCACTTGATCTTGGATGAGTTTGCACATCGATACAGTCAATATCTTGAATATATTGATAACAGCAGTACCTTAACCCAGAAGATTTGATCCTCAGCTGCTGCTAGGTTAAAGACCATATAGACTGAATTAAGCAGCAAAACCCCGAGAATCTACCCATGAACCATAACACTAAATCTTACAGGGGCTTTAAAGTGGTATTTGTAGTTTACAAGGAATTTATGTCCATCTACTTGCAACAACAAAACCAGAATAACACCTGCTGTGTAATGCGTAAATGAAAACCTCAAACCTGACTCTATTCAGCAGTCAGAGGGAGTACTTGAAAATATGCAAACTAACAGCACTGGCACCACCTTCACTTTCACCTTTGCCGAACTCTTGGTCTGAAAATGAGAATTAATACTGTAATTAAAGCTCTGCATTAAAATAGTTAGGCCCCTGTGATCACTTGTGCTGGCTGGGAGGCCTGGTGTCCACATTTTTTCTCATCTGTATCTGGGGAAGAAGTACTGAAGGCTTGGATGGAGCAAGCTTCTTGAAATATGTGCTTGGGCTTCTGGGACTGTGCTACCCTCCCTAAAGCCAGGCACATGCTCATGCCCTTTGCTGAATCAGAGCTCGTGTGAGTTCAGCTGTGCAGGTATTGGTATGAGAACAGAGTTTGCAGCTGTAAATTCCTGGGGGTACAGGCCGAGTTGTTCTTTCTGGGCTGTGGTCATCTGTGCACTGATAAACAATAAATAATTGTAACGAATGGTAGTATTTTTTTTTAATACAGGAACAAGCCTATTTAAGATTTAGCTGAGTTTTGTTTATTATTCTCAAAATGCATTTGCAGCATATAGAGTAATGTCTCCAGAGGGCTGTTCTGCCATGGAATATTATGTGTCTCTCTATCAATAAATGACACAGCTTTTTATATGTTTTAAGTAAAAGAAATAATTGCTGCTCCTTGTGGAGTTAGCCAATTAATTGCCTAATTATTTTGTTAAGTGTCACTACTAAAAGAAAAACATTATTGGAGCTTTATGAGTGAATTCTCATCTGAACTGAGGGTGAAATTCTGGGAAAGAGCATATATGCTGTATATCTACACCCCATCGAAGTACTAAACTCCTAATAAAATGTCCTTTACTTGGACAAAATTAAATTTGTTTCTTTATCAGTAGCTTGGTATAATTTTTTCATACTTGTATTTTTGCTGCCTCATCATTTCTGATCTCTCCCAGGCTTCCTCCCTGGTGCTGATGCTTCTTGGCAGAGCCAGGCTGGCAGAAAGGCAAAGGGGAAGCTCCCAGTGTTGCACTGATCTTTTGTAAAACATGGGGCCTTGGAGCCCCACAGTCCTGTGCACAGACTGTGAAATACCTTTTGTGATGAGGAGCAGGAAATGTGGTGCCTGCGAGGTAAATAAGCAGACAGCATCTTTCCTAGCCAAGATTTAATCCTGAAACCTGGAATTTGGGGTGCTTGATACCTCAGGGCTGCCATCTATTCATTCCCTGTAGTTATGTTGTCCCATGGATCTCTCCCAAGTTACCAAAATTCCCATAGTTTGGGATGAAAATGAAGGCACTGTCTGATCCTTCACGATTTCTACCAGTGATGGCAGCAGGGGCCTGTCAGCCTCCAGGCACTTAATTGCAAATGCAAGCCCGAACTACAAACTCTTGCTTTAAGTGTGGCTGTTGTTCTTTCAGGAAGTTCAAATGACGTTGTTCACCCAATTAAAAAGGCTGGATGAAGGAAAACATAAGGGAATAATGCTACCTTGACTTGAAGCTAGAGTCCCAGATGTGCAAACCGTGCTTCTGATGGTGGTACAAACCCAGTCGGGGCAGCAGCCTGGGCAAGGACCTCTGGCAGCCCTGTCAGGGTTTTCAGCTGCTGTGAGAAGGGATCCCAGAGTCTTTTGCCCCAGAAATCACAGTGTCAGGGTCACTTTGCATGGCCAGTGCATCTCCCCATCTGTTGGGAGGACAGAGTTGAGAGTCCTGGGTTAACAGGACCCTGTCCACAAGCCACAGCCCATGTGTTTGTGCAGCTACATGCAGGATGTCTCCAAGGAATCCATAAGGCTCATCTCCTGAGCAAGAAAGGGCAAAAGGAAGGCAGGATTGAGAAAAATAGAGCTTTCCTGCAGCTGTCCCATGGAATTCCTTGGTAGCACCGACAGTAATTTCACCCCTCACCTACGGACCCCATCAATTTTCCCTGTGAGTGTGTTTCAGGCTGGAAGAGGCAGTCGGGTCCAGGAACCCAGCCTGCAGTTATTCAGAGAGATATGGAGGACTCTGTCATATAATTACCTTCATAAACCCATCAAGCTTCATCTTAAAGCTGGCCAGGGCTCAGTTCCTTCTTTTCCTATAAGAAGTCTCTTTCAGAGCTTGGCTCCTCTGCTGGTTAGAAATAATGCAATTGCTTAAATTTATTCACAGTCAGTTCAAAGCCATTTGTTCTTCTGCCAATATTGTTCTTTAGCTCAAACAGCTCTCCTCTGTTGCACAGCGGGCAGCAAATTTCAGTGTCTAAAAATCCAATGTTTGGGATGCATAAGGATTAGACAGGGGCCAACTGCAGCAGATTTGGAGAGGACACAGACAGACAGCTCTGGTTTGCTGTACTATTCCCACTCTTAGCCCATGTTATCCTGCCTCATACCTTGACTAAAGCTGACTTAGCTCTATTTCCTGAAAGCTTCCAAAGAAACAAGTTGTACCTGAAATTCTGTGGGAAATTTTAAGTTTTAATTAGTGCAACAAGAAGCTATTTAACAAGCCCATTGCCCTTTCAGGGGGAGTGCTGGGGAAATGTATCATTTTATCTGAAGCTCCACACTTTAAACAAAATAATAACGGTTATACATGAGAGACATCAGCTTTATTCCATCCCCACCTAAACTGAAGTTTTTTCCATGGCCTACTACAAGCTGGATGTAAGACAGGCAGAGTCACAGCTTGCCAAAATCTGTCCCCTCCAATGTTCACTCCCATCTACCCCTTCTTCTGGTCACCTTATAGCTGAACCAGTAGCACTTGCGTAGCATTTGTTTTCCTTCTTCTCTGAGACCTGTAGGAAGCTTTTGAGAAATGGCTGGCACTCGATGTTTATCAATGTTTTTCTCTCACTGTGTAGGAGAAAGTATGAGGGATATATTTCATGATGAAGTGGGTTTCTATTTAACAGGACAAAATGAAAGCCAAGCCATAGATCAGCATAATATGTCAAAAGAGAAAAGAGTTTGATTTATTTTAAATTATATCCAATGCTAGAAATCAAGATCCTGATTTAGGAAAGTACTCCAAGATGTGCTTAAAAAACCAAGCATATACTTCAGCTAGGGCAGCTGAAGGATATAATTGTTCTCTTCCATTAAAAAGACCATGAAAAGTATCTTTTATTTAGACACTTTTTGGTGTTACAGTTAATGCTGTGCATACTACATTATAGGAGACAGTGGGGCGTTTTATCCCTCTTGTAAAATACTCTGGAAGTATCTGGGACAATATAAAACTTTGTACGTATTTTCTGGGCTGCATTAACATCAGGATAGTAGGAGGTGGGTTGTAGGGCTACAACAAGCACAAGGAGCAGGGCTGAAACCCCAGTGTGTAGTCAGGTTTTTATTGCCCGATTTGACCCTGAGAGGCTGAGGAGAGCTTTGTGCCTTCTGAAGTGAGCAAACACCGGGGTCAAAGAAGAACCGTGCTCATTGTGTTAGTTTTTACAAGGTAAGGGGTTTTTCCCACAGGAAAAAGTTTGCCTGGGAGTTTCACACTTTATCACTGCGCACGTCGCCTTTGTCAACCTGGGTATTTACTGCGGAGCACAGCCTTCACAAGCTGCGTGTTGCACCACCTCAGCTGGCTTTCGTGGCTTTCGTGTTTGCCAGGGTGTGGAAGACTTTGGTGACAATCTCAAACTAAAGACAACAGCTACCAAGAGAACAAGATACCTTTTAACCAGCTATTTGTAAACAAAGACAGCAATGAACCAGTGGGCAAGAGCTGTAATTGAAAGGAAGTCTATTACTAACTGCATGTACCAAACCAGCTACATCTGCCATAGGAACATATAGGATTTTATACAACTGCATCAGAATAGGGAATTCATACCAGATTATCAGCCAACAGCAATGTTATTTTAACTTACAGTAAGAAAATCACTGAAGTAGGAACTAAGTCTTCTAGTTCTACATACCACCCAGGCACATTTTATGAGAACATCCCTTATTTAGATACTGAACAGATGAGAGCATCACTGCACCTAACACTACTTTCTGAGCTTCATACAACAGCGAGCTACAAAGCGAGATAAAAAATCCACACTTGCATCCTCCAGAGTGGACGCTCTCATGTTATGGGGCTTGTGTCTGGCCCAGGCTTCAAGGTGGAGGTGAGTCAAGCGCAGTGTTTGTGCAGAGACAGAGCAGAGGTGCTTCCCCAGCTGTCAGGGCCCTGCCTTCCCTCCTGCCCAGCCCCAGGCACTTTGCTGGCCTCTTCCTCTAAATGTTTCCAAATGAAGCACTACCTAAGCCTTCACCACAGGATGCCTTTTGCAGCAGAAAAACTTTGGGAGGCCTCTCTAAGACTCTGCGCTTCTTCAGACCTCCTCTCCCACTCCTTCTTCCACAACTGCTCTGATTTATGGGCCTAGCTTGGCCTCATATGATTTAATGGGATAGATTTATTTTTTTAAATATAATTTATTGTCAGCAAGTAGGTGTCACTCGATGTTCAAGCAAGCAGTCCTCATGCAGCCAGGGGTAGGGAAAGCAGCTTGCCTAGCTGGAACCATGCTTTAGTGCAGGAGCTCATTTAAAGGAAAGCAAGAAATCCATATTCCTACAGACATAATTACACCAGCAATTACACTCATTACCATAGCTGTGACTCAGGAGACCTCCCTGAGACCTGAGAACACAAGAATGGATTTTGGGCTCATGACTTGCTGCGCAGTCGCGAATGAGACTGGGAAACCCAGGAGCTCCAGGAATGCCCTCAAAGTGTTTTCTTATGCAAGGGAAATCAGATTTGTTCCATTTAACCTGCAGGCATTAGCTGGTACGGACACAGACAACCCTGCCACTGGATGCTGGTAAATAACCTGACCTTGCTGTGGTCTAACTGCTGCAGAAACTATCAGCCCGCCTATGTCTAGGTCCACCAGTGGGGTGCTGCTGCAAAATTTCCACGGTGTTGGGTAGCCGGAGCTTTGTCACAGCTGCCAGTGTGGGTAGGTGTGCAGTGGCACCAGCAGCTGTGCTCTGCGCCGTCCCCCTGCGCTTGTTTTAGCTGCCATAAATAAAAACATGAGCAGAGCAGCACCACGGAAGTATTTACAGAATAATTTTCAATTGCTGACACCGCCAGGCTAAGCACTGAATGCTAAAGTTTATGATGTGTAATGCCTCGGGCTACCACGGCCCCAATTTGGACAAACCTGCCATTAACACCCGTGTGGCAGTTATTTTACTGGGGGTGACAGATTGTGAGGTAGGGAGAGTAATTCAGACTATTACCCAGGTGAAGGCATGAAAGCTCAGTGATATATGAAGACCACTTAAATTCATTGTATCTTGTACATCACATCTTTGATAGATTATAGCTGTGGCATTAAAATGGAAATGGTTTCTCTGAGGCCTGACAGGGGCTGGGGTGACCCGTGACCTCCCTCTGAGGAATGTGACTGACCGAATTATCAGTTAAGAGAAAAATCTATGGGGAATAGACTCATAGTGATGGAGAATCCACCATGCATATATATTTTTTTTAACTTTCGCTTTGATTGAAAGCTGCGGTACTTGAGCATCCCCCCCAACCTCCTCCTCTCCTTGTCTCCCTGCTCCCCCCCAGTCAATCCCAGACTCCTCTGCTCCGATTCCAGATCAGCCGGGCCCCCGATATTGATTGAAAAATTGTTATTAGAGATAGTAGGTCTTCCTGCATGCTGCCTACTGATTTAATTTGGAAAACACTTAATTTTATGAAGCGGTAAATGATAGTGGCACGCTCTCTCGTGTTAGGGAGCAGCTGGCTCTTTAGCTGTGCGCCGTCACTACTCCCAGGTGTNCCCTGGAATTCCCTCAACTCTGCCCGTCCCTCCCGCCCTCCCTCTGCATCTGTCAGGAAAAAAACAGAGCCCTTGTTCTCATCAGATTGTTTTTACCAATGACCTGACACCACCATCTATAATTAATTACATCATTTACATTAGACTATTGACTAAACAAATACATAAATCATAGGCAGAGTCAATAGACGCAGACATATTTAATCATGTTCTAAATAATGATTACTGCTCCCATAATGCAATAATTATTTTCAGCAGCTGACTTGAATTAATCTTCTGTCAAAGTGCCATCTGAAAAAAGAGAGCGGACCAGGACGAAGATGAAAGCGGCAGCCCTGGTGATGGAGAAGCTGTCTAGTACTTCGCCCTCACTCTCCCCGTGTCCCTGCCTGCCTCCCTGTTCCCATGAAGTCTGCAGGTGCTGGATCCTGGAGGATGCTCAGCGCTGCTGAGTTGGTGTTCCCACCTTCCACCCCTGCCCCTGCCCACAGCTGCACACCGAGCACCTCATGGGGCCGGCCCCGGCACCCGCTCTACTCCCACAAGACTCAACTCTGCTGGCAGGCAAAAGTTGAGCTCGCATTTACTCCAGTGGGTGCCCAGAACTGTCCCTCCACACCTGAAGGGGCCTAGGCTTTGCTCAGGCACCCCTGTATCCATCCTCCCTTCTCTGCATACAGAGGAGCCTAGTTTGCAAGGTGCTGAACGTGTCTGAAACCCAGGCGGACGTGACGCTGAATGGATACTGCTCTCCACAGAGGTTAATGCAATTAGGGTGAATTTAACTCTCATTTACTTAAAAGCATTTCAAAAGGCATTTCATTAATTTGCAAAACACACATCTGGTCTGTCGTGCTGATCCGCCTGGTGTGCTCGGACCATGGCAGGTTTTCAAAGGGCCTTGAGGATGGTGCTGCACTCCCCTGCTCATTTCCACAGCAGCCAAAAGCCTCCTCCCAGCAAATCCCATATGAGCATCAATGTGAAGAGCATGAGGTCAGAGCCCAGTCTCCCCACGGTATCCCATCCCCATTGGTTAGCTTATGGTACCATGATAATGGAAGCACAGAGTTTTACTGGCGAGAGGCTTAATCGTTACAGGGGCTGCTACAGTGCTCAGTAGGAATCATCAGAGAAGAAGGGATACCCTGTTTTTAGGTTTGGAATCCCCCAAGAAGGAATTGAGCCTGTCTTGACAATGATCCCTGCTCAAAAACTTGTGGGATGACAGCTCTATCTGAGAGCAACAGCGAGAAGGATTTCTAGCTGGGAGATGTTTGGGTAATTTAGAGGGTTCTTTATGTTGCAGCCAGCACAAGAGTGGATTTGGGAGGGAGAAGAAACCTCTTAACAAATTTTCTCCTCCAACTACTGACGAGATCTAACAACCTTTTGGTCAATCAGTTATTTTTATAACGTGTAACTTGATAAAGCAAGATTGCGCTGCAGGTTATTGCAGTTACTACAGTTGTTTTTCCATATTACTGTGCACTGGGATAGGAATTACTCTGCACCTGACACTGGACAAGGGCTTAAGAGTTCTGGAAGAGACAAACTCTCCTGCCTCAGGTATCATCCAGCTTCCAGCAGAAAGGAGTTATCATGTCTCTAAATTGCCGACTGCACGGCTTTTCCTGGTCCTCTTGCATTGTCAGGATATGACACCCAGTCAGTTTCATCCAGCAAAGCTTTTCTGTTTCTGAGGGTGAAGAAAGTGCAGTAGTGAACAAGAGATAACTTAACATTTGGAACTTCTTATGAAATTGATTTCTAAAATAAAATAAAAAAAAGAATTATTTTCCTAAAATTAAAAAGGAGGGGAGGGGAAGGGGAAAGGAAAGGAAAGGAAAGGAAAGGAAAGGAAAGGAAAGGAAAGGAAAGGAAAGGAAAGGAAAGGAAAGGAAAGGAAAGGAAAGGAAAGGAAAGGAAAGGAAAGGAAAGGAGGCAGACTTCTATTTGGGAAATCCAAACCTGAAAGCTGAAGGTATTTATTACATAGACAATTCAGTAACACCATCATTATACATGTCTGGCTGGCTCTTCCTATCAGTACACATTTGCCATAACACAAATCTAAACCAGCACAAGGAGATGCAATGAATGGCATTTGGAAGTATACTTTGGTATTCATAGGACCTCCCAACACAGCACTTTTCAATGCTTTTCTAAAATAGAAGAATTGGGCAGACTACACTGAAATATTCATGAAGGATAATGAAAAAAACAGCTGTCAATGACAGTGTTATAGGTTGGTTAATATTGTATGATGAGTGTGTTATAACCATAAATAAACAATAAGTGTAAAAGATAGTGAATATAAATAATCATTAATACAAATAATAAATAATAAAATATGAGCTCAGATGGGAGATGGGTTAGAGCCAGGAGAGGCACCAACTACTCCTCGGTGTCTCAAAAAGCTTTCAGAAACTGATATTGTTATTCTCTGCTATCAAAACCAGAACAATGCAGTATGCTGTGCTTCTTTCTGTTTCACCATTCACTGATAGCATTTCAACAGTACGCTATTGTAATAAAAAAATAGCAATTTCGACTTCTTAGAGGGTATGAACCTTAAATGGGCACAAAAGGAATGAACCAGAAGAATGTATTGCCAATAATATTTTTTTATTCCCTGGAACTAAAACAAACCTGTGTGAGCAATGTAACTGCTGTTGGTTTAAACGCAACCTTCAGCCTCAGACTTTAATCACTGGGTGAAAAGGGAAAAATAGTTTGATTGCTTGTACGTATGAAACCTTGAATACTGAGAGGAGGGTGAGAAATCTTCCAAAGAGAAAACACAGAAAAAAATCAGCTTCACTATTGTAACCTGATGAGACTGGCCTAACTCCCCTTGCCACATCCTTCTCACCCCTAGTGCACAGAAACCAGCATCAGCCTGGGGAAACTTTTCGGAGTTGCTCTTTCCTTAAACTGGTGCTTAGTAGTCACTGAGCATCTTGGCAAGCAACCTGCAGGACACTGGTGGAAGCTCACAAGGAGCTGCAGAGCTTGAATGATTCCCTTATTGCTTCGCAGGTGCCTGCACACAGGAAAATGTGAAATATTCTCATTAATGAAGTCACATTCACTCCCTGTTTACGTGATGCCTTCTGAATTTATCTTATCTAAACAACCTGCTGTGTCCACCCAAAGTCCACACCTTAACAACCCCATCACAGCTAGGCCTTTAAACTCATTTATTATCTTGGCCAATCTTCAGGTCCCCCTACCAGCCTGAACACACTTGTGAGCAGTAGATGGCTGTTGAGAGGCTGCAGTGCAGATGGAGACTTTCACAGGGAGGTGCCTTGTCTAAAGTAGCTGCTTGAAGCCCATTAATCAGCGCCATGGCTGAATCCAGATGACAACTGCCCACTCAGGAGCTATGGCACTCCTGTCCCTCCTCACTAGCAGGTTTTCCCATGCCAGGAGCAGGTAAAGCAGCCAGGACCCTGCACGCTGTTTTGTGCAGCATTCCGAGACACTCCGATGCTGTGTTAAAAACAATATTCTCTCCAGAACAGGAATCACGGTCACACCAATTTCAACCAGACGTTTGAGTTCTACACATCTTTTTTGGCACTTCCCTTCTTGCATCCCTACTTTGCTATGTCAGGGTTAAAGCACTTCCCACAGCTTTCCAGGTCTTGTGGAATGGTGTTTATTAAGGACCACTTCTCCTTGATTTGTTTGTCTTTAATACTACTAGATTTTAAAATGACTCCTCTTTGAGGTTTGGTTTTTCAAAGCCAAAAGGCCAAGCTCCTGTTATTGGAGATAGTGGCCAAGAACTGGAGAAATCTTCTTGCCTTCCCATCACTCGAATGTGATCCCAGGGGATGGTTTCCCACTGGTGTAAACAGCAGCATGGATATGAGCTCATAGCCTCCAGAATATTTAATAAGGAAATAAGGCTTACTTAAAGTGATATGGTTATTTATAAAGTTTTGATAAGTCTGTCATTTTTAGCTATGCTTAAAAGCAACCCTTTAAAATGATGTTTCAGGAACACAGTCAACAGCAAGGCAAGCTGGTCTTTGGCTTGATTAGATTTTGCTCCCTTTACCTTGATGAAACGATGGCTTATTAGCATTCCAAAATGAGAGTGCGCTCTAAATGTAAGTGGATTTTAATACAATCTTTTTGAGGAAATGTCAAACTGTATTGGGTATGTCTCCTCCTTGCCCCCCCCGCCCCGCTTCCCTGAATAGCAGAGTTCAGCAAGGAACTGTGCCAAAATAATGAGCAAGGGACAGGGGGAATTTCAGAGTCAAGGTAAAAGATGAGAAATAAATCCTGCCAGCAATAATGTCACTGTGGTTCTGCCACCAACAGCTTAATTCCGTGCCTTTCCTTTGGTTTTGCACTGGTGTAACCAGCAAGGCTTTGGCTCCCCACACTTGTCATAGTTAAATTAGCACTTAACACCACACACCAAAAGCTGGAGGCTGTGCTGGTGTAAATTGGTACTAATTGGCTCAGTTAATTATACTGGCTGGAAAAGTCATGCCAAGCAGTTTTACTCTGCTGTGCACCCTGGTTTATTTGCGATTACTAAAGCCGTGCACAGATGGGCCTTAGGAGGGAGAAGTGCCCCGAAAAATTTTTACCCAAGGTGAAAAAAACCCAACAAACCCAATCCTCAAACAGGAAAAGTATACCTGCTTAAATTAAATTAAATATTAACATCCTCTGCTTTAGAGTTACACCGTGAACGTAATATGTGCACTGTTAATGAACCGCAATTTATTTACATCTCAAACAAAGAGTATCCTCACTGCCCTAAAGTAGTTAAATTGCCCTCTTCCTAGTGAAATTTATTGCCATTTAAACATGCCAAAAGGCCATTCTGCCGGTCATTACAAAAATCTATCATTTCTGCAACTGCTGGTATCCTGTTCTGTGGTCAAATTCAATCTGAGAAGGGTCAACAGAATTTTTCCACCAAATGCTTCCCTCTTGCCTGTCATCAATTTACTTTTGTCAACAAAAAGGGCATTACTACAGAATGAAATAGAAGATCCTCTTAAGACCTCTGGCAAACAGCGAGAGCTTCTCTGACATATCGCATCTTTTCTGCTTGCAGATATGTGTGTGTGTGCATGTGTGTGTGCATGTGTGTGTGCTAGGACCAAAATATTGAGTGCACGAGCAGGAATTTCATAATTTGTCAAGCTCCTTTTGCTCCAACAAGCACTCAGGTTTCTAACTAATGTGGATAATTGCACAGTATTTTCAAATTTTCTGTGTGAAAATAGTTTCAAGAATACGTTTTCCATTAAGAAATTATGACTGCATTAGTAAATCAGATTTTTGTCAGGTAGCTCTTCTGCTTTTCTTCTATGCACACAGTCAGAGCACAGATCAAGACTTGTTTCACCTCACATCCCATCCAGATTTTGGTTAGGTATCTAAAATCCTAGGGAACAATCTAGTTAAATATAATAAAATTGTTATTACTAATAAAATCAGCACAGTGCCCTTACATTATTTTTAATATACAAGTGACAGGGAGCACAAACCAAAATTAAGTCAATTAGCTCACTACTACTAACCAGCATTCTGATTAATTGAAGCACCCCAAGACTGCACCCCATTCTTCTGGCATACTATTAAACACTTATTATTACGCCTAATCCTTGTCACAAAGAGCTAGGAGACTGACTTGTTTTATACACATAAGACAGGGAGAAATAAAAGGCAAGGAAGAGAGCCAAGTGTGTAGCTTTGAGGTTTCCTTGTAACAGGAATACTGTGTTCCCTTGGTCTGTAAGTAGTTTGTCCCAAAGCCTGCAGGGAATTGAGCCCGGGAGAGAAAACAGGGAAAGGACTTGGGTGCAGGCTGGAAGAGGAGACTGAAAGTGTTTCTCAGTGCTGGGCACATGATTACTAGAATAAGGAAAAGCATGAGTGGGTAATCAAAGTAGGAAAGAGCAAAGCCACTAAGCTCCTGATATCATAGAAGATCTAAAGCATTGCCTACAGCACTGGCTTCAAGCAATGCCCTCAACAAGAGGGATATTTAGGGATACACTCCCATTTCTGAGGTTCTTCCTCAGCAGCAGGAGTACTGCTGCATTTTTAGCTGGATCCAGCTCATTTTGACTGTGTTTTCAGTTTGTCACATCTGTTATGCCTGCAGATAAATGGTAACAGTTCACTCATATCACCTTATCTCTCCTCGGTTCTTTTTCATGCAGACAAGCAGGTATTGATCTGGAGCGAGTTTTGGCCCTTTCTTCCCATTTTTGACCAATCTGGGGTGGTCCTAGGAGAAATCCTGTGGGAGTTGATCCCTTTCCAGTAGGAAATGGAAAGTTGATTTCATTTTCTTTAACAGAACCGTATGTTTTGATGAACCACAGTACAGATTCAAAGATCCACTTTTTTTTTTTCAGTGACTCAAGGAACTGAATTCACAGGTAGGAAAGAATATGGCTTCTGCTTCTCTCACAGCAAAATATAATTCCTATACTGCATCCTCTGTCTCCCACATAATTTCAGTGGCCAAGGGATAGTGGATTTTACTTCGAAAAGCTCTAACGGATGTTGTGTGTGGGCTTTCTGAAAGCCAAGCACTTGGATGCTGCACTGAAGCTGACTAAAAGAGTTGGTAAGGGCAGGAGGCAGAGAGAGAAACCATAGCAAGACAACATTCTTTAGTTAGGAACTACCTGAGCTTGGTCCAGTTTTCTTCTTCAGTCTGTTCTTCTGTATGTGAACATACAATGATCAAACCCTCCTCCTCAGGAGTGCCAGTTGGATAATGGTAAGAATACTGAGAGATTTGGAAAGCTTGTGTGTCTCACAATTTTGTTTTTGTGCAGAAAGCCAGAGCTCTCAGCAGGCACATTCAATTAAAAAAAAAAAAAAACAACCCATGTTTTGAGCCAAAAATTCTCTCAAGCACTCTTGTTTGAGCTTTGAAGCAAAACCATCTCTCAAAGAGTCTCCAAAATCATCATGTCAAAGTTATACAAATGCTAACAATTTATTCCAAGAAAATGAAATCTGCTGAGGTGCGACTGGGAGGTGTTAAAACTTAATGAACATAAAAATATATAGCCTTGCTTAAACAGAACTGAATTCTCTTGAGCTGGCTACAGTCCTCAACATTCCCTCTTCTGATTTTTAATCACCTGCAAATTTTCATATTGTTTTTCCTGTGCTGGAAAGATGATGAGAATTGTTTCCCTGTTTGAATACAATGCAGGTGAGGAGAACAGCCTGTGACAGCTTGCAGCAATTGCTTGTCTTGACTTTCCAGAAGAGTTGGCCAACACAGAGGAAAATAAGGGCAAGTGAGGTGCCCCTCTCTTCAAATGACAACAAATTTCCCTTGTGCCTGTTCTCAGGGAAACATCCTGCATGTGGGCAGAGGAGAGGCAGAATGAGCCTCCTCCTCAGCACAACTCCTCTTCACCTCACAGTGACTCCTGTTCCTGGGAGCACAGGCTGCCTCTAGTAGCTCAACTGAGGCAGATGCTCCTGGTGAAAGGGCAGTGACCTCTTCTGGTGGCAAAATCAGATGTATCACAGCTCACCTGGCAGAGTCAGGGTGGGTTTGTAGGTTTTTCTGTACAGTTTTGCTATTGAGGAGGAGGAATATCACTTGGTTCTGGCTGGAACTTTTGCTCAGCTTGGTCTCTGCTGCAGTGGTTTGCACTGCATCTGCATAACAAATTTCACAAGTTGAATTAATGTGAAAGGCAGAAAATTAAAAATATTATGAGAACTGAAGGCAAGCATAAAGAATTTTGTCTCTGTCAAATAGCAAGACCTCTTGCATGCTTGTCTGTTCTTCAGACATGAGGCATGAGATGAATTTGAAAAAGGATTTTCATGACAGGACAAATTCTCAAGTAAGAGCACTTCATCCAAGATGCAATTTGCCTCACCAGTAATTTTTCAGTATCTCCTTTGTCATTGTTGAAGGTGTTTGTGTTTGAAAGCAAGTTTTGTTTTTCACACTGGCTGGATTTTGTTTGTGGTTTACAACTCAGGTGAGACCCTTATCTGTACACAGGTGGCATCATTCCTAAGCTGTAAAATGAACAGGGACCTCAGAAGCTGATACTGAAACAGAGGCTACAGGGTCAGAGCAGGATGACAAAATAGACTGTGTGGAAGGGAAAATCTTCCATAAACATGAATATATATGATAACTCTGAGTGCAGTTAAAACCATACAGCTCAGATGGCCTTATCCAAAATTCATTGAAATCAGCTGAGAACATCCTTACACACTCAAGGGCTCTGGGTCATGGTTTGCATCAGTGAGTCTCATTTTGCAAATTTTGTGGTTAAATAGACCTTGTATTATGTTTAATTTTATTTTGCTCCCAAGGAAGGTGGAGTGCAGAACAGTGCCTGCCAAATACAGCTCTCAGGCATTGAAGCTGCAGGACAGATTCCCAGCTGGCAGAACGATCCCCAGTACTGGGATTTCTTGCATATCGAAACGAGCCAAGAGAAGGAAGTGAGATATTGTCAGTCACACAGATCACGACAGACTTTCAGTTTTAATCCACTGAGTGTGTTCAGTGCTGCCAGATAATATAGTTCCTTGACAAGAGTTATTTTACACAAGTCTGCTTGTTTCTCACAAACAGCAAAGGGTCATGGCTTGGCCATAACAAAATTTAAAAAGACAGAATTTCAGTTTTATTCAATAGGGAAGATGATGACCTATGTTTCTCTAATTAATATCAAGATGCCTGATTTGAAAAACTGAGTCAGATAAACCTATCAGATTTTGCAAAAAATATTTTAAATTATCCGTCTATGTTTAATAATTTAAAAGCATCAAACCAACCTATGCTACCATATCAACTGGACAGGGTTAAACTCATCAAATACACCCTGGATCCAAGAGACTGACAAATACCACCACTCTTTATGAAAATCCCATGCTTCATGTTTTTTGTCACTGCTGTCTAGGCTGTGACAAACATCGGGCCTCAGGCAAAAAGGCACAAAGCATTTCATGTCATCAAAACATGAATATGAGCTTTGCTTGGCATTTTTCCAGGAAAGAACCTGGCCTGACAGCTCATGGGCGTCCAGAATTATTGCTTGCCTAAATGCTCCATAACATAAACCCTCACAAATCAAATCTCACTTTCCAAGTACCCTAATAATTCACCGTACAGCGGCTTTCTTCCGAGGACTGTACGCTTAGCCAGAGAAGCCAGCAGTGCTGCTTGCTTGGTGTAAAAACGTATCTGATACTGATCATAGTAAATGTGTATTTTGTTTCTTAGGTGGATATCCAGCAGTTGTGAAGATCTTGATTCACAGAAGACCTTGCAAACGGACAAGGAATGGTTTAAAGGGGCACTCAGACAGTCAGTCTCCAACTAATTCTGGTTATTATTTTCCTACTGCTGAACCAAGAGCTGAGAATTTTTGTATGATGCAAATTGTTTTGTACGTAGCTTGTTACAATGCAGTTTTTTGCTGATGCCTCTTGTGGTGCATAGTGTAAGATGGAGATCACATAAATCCAATGGATTACTACCAACTTCTTAAAAAGCCATTCTACCTTTCCATGTCTTGTTCATTTGTGAAGTTAGGTAGGGAAAAGTTTGTTCTGCTTGTGGTTCCTGAGGCTCCTCTCTACTTTCAGTATGCACCCACTGGGAACTGCCTTGCGACAGCTTCACTTACAGGTGGAATTTCCATCTCTTCACAGGCTTATAGCTGGCTTTGTTTATGGGCTGCATTACCACAATGCCAGTAAAGAACTGAAATGGTGCCCCATATACATAGGGAGAGGGGGAAAATGCAGGTCTTTTCCTCTCAAGTGGAAAGGTGAACGGAAAGATAGTTTGTGGGTCAAACATGATGAGAGGTTGTATTTCATATCTATTTGTTACTGACTTAGAAATCATTCACGACAGACTTGTACAAGGTATAAAGCTCTGACTGCAGGCTTTTCTCCCTCTTCTCCCACAACCTGGTATTTATTTTTTGTTTAGTGTTACTTGGCAAGCTTTTGTTGACATTTACTCCCTCATTCCTTTAATGCAGGTATCATCACTTTAGGTTATGCTTCTGAAGCCAGGTTTTGGGACTGAATTCCTATCCAAGAACGGATATCTAGCAAAGGTGGGATGAACTGGTTTTCTGGAAACACTTCTCTCCCTCTGCTCTGACTAGAGGCAGCCTGAACAGCAAGGTAAGAGATATAGAGCAGAGAGGCTTTGAAGATGCTAAAGAGCAGCAAAAGAAAAAACCCAAACCAACAAACAAATCCTGTCTTTATTTTTCAAGTAAACTGGTGACAGGATAGTTGATCAGATGGACTGCCTGCTCTGATCAAGTCTGACAATTCTACAGTTTTATCTTCCTGCAGAACAGAAAACTAGGCTGAACTGATTCTGGCAGTCAAGACAGCTTCGTGAAACAGCCAAGGGAAACAAATCTCCAATTTGACAAACCAATAAATTATTTAAAAAAAATCAGACTATAGTAACCTTTTTCCAAATAAAAATTAGACTACAATAATCTTTTTCAAGAGGTAATTAAGTCAATAATTTAAAATATTTTGCCTTTTTTTGGCTTACAAACAAACCTCCCATGCCAGGTGCAACTGCTTTTTGTCTGGCAGTGAGTTGCAACACAAGGAACCTTCTCCCTCCCTACCCGGAAAACCAATTTTTTCACATTTGATAGGATGGCATCCTGAACTTCTTTCCCTTTCTGCCTGCCACTGCACTTTACTTGCTGTCGATGTCTCCAAAAGGTGATTCCTTGTGCTACTTGCTAGGCTGAGTGCATCTTGAACCAGGTTGAGGAGATCTACTGCAGGTGACTGCTATGCCCATTCTCTCCAAGGCTTGACCTATCCCCTTTAGAGAATTATAACTTCTTGTAGGTGAGCTCCTGTAGTCCATCATCTGAATTTCCCTACGCATAGCTCTGAATATAAAAAAAAGAGAATATACCAAGTGATATCTGTTGAATTTAAGTGGTGAAGATCCTAGTGCCAGGACTTGGTGGAAAGCTATTGTTCGCAAAACCTGAAAATGTTTCAAACTGAATTCTGCTGCTCTGAACACATGGGCCAAAAAAGTTAAATTACATCCCCCCTCAAAAATCACCCTCAGGTAATGTTGGATCAACTCTTAAGAAAAGAAACTTGAAAGAGTTCATTCTTCAGCTCCAAGATCTTCCACGGGAAGGTGAACAGTAGAGCTCTGAAAAGGAACAGTGGTGAATGGGGTTGATTCTCTGAGGCAGTGGGGAGGGCACAGCCTCCCTCCTGAAAACCTGGACTGAAACACACGCAATCAGCTGGAGTTTTTTCCTGTGGAACAGAGTGGGACCAGGCTCTATCAGCCAGCTCACTGCTTGCAGCTGCACAGCGAAGCTGTTAGCCATTTTTTTTTCTTTATCTGGCAATAGATGTAGCTTATCTGAAAGTTTGTTTTAAACCACGAGGTATTTTGGCATTACATCTCACTGCTGCCACTGCTCTCCCTCCCGTAGAAAGTTCCACCATGGGCACTCCTTGGTCCATGGAAAGAGAGACTTGTTATGTTTTGCAGTTCATTAAATGCCCAGAAACACCAAGCATTTGCATAGGTAAACAAAAACTGGTTTTCAATTAGTGTTTCTATGTACTAATACTAGATAGGCCTTGCACTTTAACAGAAACAAAACCTCCTTGTTGTTAACAAGGCACAGATCTCCTTATGAACAACATGATTTTGAAGAAAAGTATTTTCAGGTGAAAAAAAGTAATAGAAATAGAGACTGAGGTTCACCCTTCAGTTTCTTGTGACTTAGGGACAGGACTTGGCCATGCTGCCCTGGGAAGCAAGTAAGGGAAAAATAAACCAGATTAAAATTAGTTGACTAAAGTGGGTGTCAGACTGTCTGATAAAGCATCACCCTGCACAACAAAAATGACTGAACATTCATGAAACAACTCAAAAATGTCCAGTTCCAGCTTTAAATTTTAAGGAGTCAGCTTGAGTTTGGCATAACACAATGGTCCACAAGCTGCAGCAGCTCAGAATTCACTTCTCCAGCAGGCTGGACCCCTGCCGTGTGGTGGCAACCTCTCCCTTTCCTTGTGGGTATCAACAATCTAATCACTCCAGTTAAATCCAGAACCACAGGCACATGAGAGCCCCACAGCACATCCTGTTTGTGCTTCCCTTCTGCTCTGCAACCAGAGACAGCTTCTTTATGCCTCTGGGGAACGGATTCTGGCCTTGGGAGGTGCTGGAGGCATTACGGGGTGTGGGAGGGATGCAAGCCCCAGCAGCAGGGAGCCCAGCCGGAGCTGCAGCACCCTGCTCTCCCTGCACAGGTACCCGTGGGGAGAAGCAGCAGCTCCAGTATGTAGAGACAACTCCTCTCTTGCTGCTGGATTGAACACCAGTGTCACCTTGTTTCTCCATTGCTGCTTATTCTAGGAACCCACCAATTTACCCTAAATCCTTATCAGTGCTTGATGCCAATATCTATATTTTAATTAGGAGAACTTTATGAAGCAGACACACTGTGTTCAAGGCCCAGAGATACTTGTTTTGAAGAAAAACTTCCAAAACCTAATAATTTTTCAACACAAACTTAGTTCAAACTGTGGAATCTTTCCACAAGGTCTCTCACTGAAATTCTTTGCTAACAAAACTACACAGGGCATCACTTGCCAAAAGGCAGAAGAGTACTTCTACAGCCCAGGATTTTCCTCCACACCACACTCATGCTAGCCAGCATGAGACCCTTCCCAAACATGCCAACACCACCTTCAGAATCACCACATGGTCAGAACAGTGCTGGTGAGTAATTAGTACTTAATGAAATCAAACATTTCCACTCCTCAAGTGAGTTGAACTTCGTGTGTCCCATCTTCAGGCCTTCCTGTATTGTACACTTCCTTCAGTAACTGTTGGGAAAATATTTCTGTACTGACTGACAAGACCATAACAGTGCCCATACTGTGGTTTTTGCACAAATTAAACCTAAAGTTCTGTAAGTTAATTCCTCCAGGGTGCTACCTATATTTTAATTAAGTGCAGCATATAATGAAATTATCCATCAATGTGTTTTTGAACTTTTTATCAGTCTGTCACAACAAGGTCTTGTTTTGTAGGTTAGTTTAGATACATTGTTTGACAAGAACAATAATTACAAGAGTAGATAAGGTATACAAATAATCTACTTAATTATGATTCCTTCATATTCCACTCTGCATATATATAGGCAAACATGTAATCCACTACACACTTTAATAAAGGTCATATATTTATTTTTCCCAGTAATGTCAATTTGTCTTTGCAAATGAATCTCTCAACACAGCAACATTATTTCCTTTACAATACTAATCTCCTCTGAGATTTCTCCTTTAGAAAACGACTGCTTACCGGAGTCATTGCAGAAAATCCAAATGCAGTTTGTGTAATGCAAGAAGGTTGAGGTCACCAGCCCTGTCCTTATCTGCAGGAGAAAGCAGTGTTACAGTTTCTGATTTTGAGTTTCTGCAAAATTATAAAAGTGACTCCTGGCATTTAATACTCCATGTGGTTGATTCTACCACATTCAGACACTTCTATAAACCAAAAGTGAGGATTCTTGCCCTGAATTTAAACTGGAACTCCATTGCATCAAGCATGACTGCCCTGTTTCCAGTTGTGTTGGATGTGGCTGTCTGCAGGGTGTGGACTTGCTCTTCTTGAACACAAGCAGCAAGTACATCTGAGCAAGCACATCTAAGATGACAACTCTACTGTATTTTAACAAAATCATCTTCCCTGCAGTGTTGCTGGCCTCAGGACACTGCTGCAAGTGCATGACAGACAGCAGTGAATGTGTCCCTCCAGCCCTCCCAAGGCCTCTGGATGAATGCCATTCAAAAGCAGCAGCATGGGAGGATGAAGTGGAAAGGAGACGGGGTGATGGTGGCTGGAAATACTGACCTATACCTGCACCCCTCGATTTAAACACTGGCTGTGATCCTCAGAAGTGGGCATAAAACTGCACTTGGATTGCTAATACATGTCATCCAAAATGCAATTGTCATCTCAGCATTTCGCTATGCAGATAGGGTTGTGCCTCCTGAGCAAAGCAGCGTGCTGCCCTCAAGAGAAAGCCCTGTTTATCACTTGGAGATGCAATAAAAATAACAAATGTCCAGAGTAAACCTAATTCACTGTGCTACTTAGTATTTGAAATACATAAATATGTCAAGCAAAAGACCTCTAATAGACCCTTTTATACTGGTAATAGTGTACATATAATTTTCCTCTCATTAGTAAAAAAACTACCTAGGGAACTATCGGCCCATCCTTCATCCATTTAATCTGCATTAGTTTACTTTTACCTTGTGTTTAATCTGCTTTCCCTCAAGGTATTTTGAATAAATCAATAGGAATACATGATTGTTTAATGATTTTTAGAAGAGCTCCCTTCGACCACAGCTGCATGATTTAGAATGACTAATTCCACTTTTTACAATTGATCCCGCCGCTCACAGCCCCATCCATTCCTGCCACGTCTGGCCAAAGGGACCAGGAGTTGCTGCACAGTGAGGGGGTTCTTAAAGGGGCCGAGGAAGGCCCCCAACAGCTTGCGAGGAAAAAAAAATAAGACAACAAAATACTCAAACTAAATGCTCTTAATTCTTGGCAGCAGGTTCCAGCTCCCTAATGTGGCTCAGCACTACAGCCTGACCACGGCTCTCATACACCTGGGCTGTGGGTGCACCACTGTTCCTTTCTCTTCAAAGTGTCCAAGGGCAGCAGAGGATATCACAGGAGGCAAAGAGAAGGCCCAGTTTGGGTACAGCAAGAGGGACTCCTGACAGTGGAGTTTTGTCCTTGAGTCTGAACACACGAGCTTGCTGAAACTCAGTCTAACGCCAGGCACTGCTTGCTTAACAACGGAGGCAAAGCCCTCCTGATTTGACACGCAAACATCCAGTCACGTCTAGCTTTCATTTCTTTTTAACCTCAAAGTCATTTTGACAGTGTGAATACACCAGTGTAGCAGAAATATCACTAAAAAGGAGTGTTGTACCTCTTTATCCCACTCACCACGAAGGAGGTGTGGTGTAGTGTGTATAAAACTAGGGATGGGATCAAGAGGGTTCATAGCTATTCACATTTATGGCATTGAGCAGATGCCTGACAGGGGATGTGCCCTCCTCAGCTTTGTTTCTCATCTCACTCGTTGCCTGATCCTTTTTAAAAAGGACATAAATTTCCTCAAAAAATCCCAAACCTATACTACATTTTAACAAAGCTCTGAGCACAGCAAGAGCCTTGGTGGTTGTTATTGCCTCTGGACACTCAACACAAACAGCAATAGGTACAGCACAACCTTATTTTATTGTGATCATATAAAGGATAAGCCCGTCAGCCAAGTGCCCAGGCTGGTGTCCTGTGCCCTAACCACACTCTTCTCCCAAGAGTGGGCCTGATACTCCTGTACTGAAGCTTCTCAGTGTGCAGCCCTTTCCCAGCCCTGGCACCCTTGTTCACTGGTGTGGTCAAACCTGCTTCCCAAACCTTCCCGAGCCTTGTGAGGTCCTCCCAGAGGAGGCTGTCTTCTGCCAGCCCACTTTCTGCTAGCTCTTGCTCCACCACCAGAAATATCTGAGTTCTGAGGGGTGGTGGGAGGGTGGTGTTTTGAGCTGTCAGCGTAGGGCACAAAGGTCTGGGAACTGCAAGAGAATTATCAGCAGTATCCCTAACAAGCTCGACCTTTCAGACAGCTGAATTCACAGGACATAGATGCCCACAAAACATCTCCTCCCCCTGACCCTGTCTATTTTAAAACATTGGTGGATTCTGGATTACACCATACATAAAATTCAACAGTCCTCTTTAGACTAAATTCACCTTATTTCAGTGGTGAAGCTGCATGATATACGAGCACATTGGCAAACAGACCAGCATTGTATCAACACTCAGAGCTGACACTGCTACAGCACTAAAGGGAAAAATGCTGGTAGTTAGCTCAAATAAGTCAGAAATCTTTGATCAGGACACTGAAAGTGATTGAGGTGGGCTGTGTGAGAGTCCTTACAAAGTGCCAAGATACAGAAGACATTACAGTTTTATGGTGGATAATCTATTGCTCTAGGGTTTGTAAGCTGACTGCAGTCCAGCAAAGACTATCAAGAAGGCTGGAAGACGAGAACTAGGCTAGCACTTATTACTCATTCTATTATCAGCTTAATTAGTACCCAAAGCTCTTTGCAAGATGGTAAGGACTTTGGGGAGATAGAGAACTCCCATGCAAAGATGGGAAGGCATTGTGCTGTGGACACTGGAAACCCCCAGGAACTCAGAAGTGTCTACACCCTGCACTGAAAAACTTTCACACATCAGAGGAGCATCCTCAGCATACAGGAGGAGGCAGAGAACAGAAGCCACACTCAGTTGCTGTCACTGCTCACCCCCCTCAGCTTGTTTCCATGGGAAACAGGCAGCTTGGGGTTTTAGGAAGAGAAAGTAGATGTTTGTGCCCACATGGCAAGTTTCATAAGATGCTGAAAATATCCTGGATAGCATGGAGCTCCCTGTGTGGGGTCTGTTTGATAACTTCTACCAAATGGTTAGAGCAGCACACCAAGAAATCTGGCAGTTGATAGACATCTCCAAACAGTCCTCTCTCAAGTGTCCCAGGACTGTCCCTGGCGTAAGTGCAGCACCACTGCAGAGGGAAAAAACTCTGTGGGACTGGAGCAGATGTTACTCAAGCCACCTACAGACTCCCCCTCAGGCACCTTGACCCGGCACTCAGTCACCCACTCCAGCAGAGAGTGAACCCCTGCCACAAGTCATCTCTGAACTCCACTGGAGATACACTGCAACAGGAGCAACAAGGAGACTCGGTGTTTCTGCTCCCAATTCTCTACCCATGTGCCAAAGCCTCTGCCATAAGCCACAACACTGCCAGTAGTTCCTCCTGCCACCCCAGGCACCAGGCCGAGGTTTCTCATTTTACCCCAGCACAGAGCAGCGGTGCTCTCACTGAAAGGCAGCTTGGACCTGGCACCAAAAGGAATTCCAGCCAGCCCCTGTAGCTACAGGCTCCCACTAGCTTTAAATGGCCTCAAAACTCCATCAAGGGAAAATGTCAGCAACTTGCATTCTAAAATGTCATTTGATTAAATTTAATGTAAAATAAGCACCATGTAAATGATTTCCCTGCTTCCCTGGTATTTTCCACTACTGCACCATGAAACCATTCCTACATTGGCTGTTTCTGTGTTAAGATACAAGTGGTTTAGAAGTTGTACAATTTTATCTGCTTTTTTTTTTTTAATTAGCATAGAAGACATGCCAGTGTTTGACTCTGAACTCCATTTCTCTTACTAAATATAAAAACATCTAACTGGGGCAAGGAACACCTCTTCTTCTGAAGAGCAGGTTCTTCCAAATAGCCCAATACATGCACAAAACCCACTTGGCCACCATCAGCTGTGAACTCTGAGCTCAGAATCCAGCCTTGTGGCCCCAGAGCTGGGAGCTGCCTGCAGGCCCTTGAAAATTCCCATCCTGACTGGGGTGCCCCAAAGGAAGCTGGCAAGCTCTTCCCCCCCACTCCAGTCCAGGCATTTTAGTCAAACCTAGCAAGTTAATCTGTCTGGCTTTTAGTGAAGAACACTTATATCCCTGAGTTAGTAAAATGTCAGAGGGGCCTTCAGTTTGTCTCCAGGACTGCAAATCCTTAGACTGTGTATGCTTTTGCTTACACTGCCAGCTCCCTGGAGCAGCGCTGGTGCTGGCTCCGTGTGTGGGCAGCAGCGAGCACGGCACTGGTGCCACGAGGACGCGAGGGAATATTAATAACCACACAGAGTATGCCTGCATTCCCTCATTAGGAGCTGAATGTGTTTGTGCTTGGGTTGAAGTGACTGATGGAGCATTTGGGTCTTGCACCTCGTGGCAAGCTTTAAGGAGCAAATAAACTACCATTTCTCTGCTCACGTACTCTATCACTGGTCGCTTTCTCTACTCATAGTCTCAAAAAATGCCAGTTTTAGAGGCTCAAATACCAGTCTGATAGGTTTGGAATTGCTGTAACAGTGCCAGGAAACAGAGGGAAAAAAAAGCTGGCACATGTTGTTTGCATTTGTGAGCTGTGAAGCCAACTAGCCTACATGCCTTGGGCTGGGGAGATTTGGTCTTAGCTGAAGTCAAGAAACATCAGGCCACATCAGGTTCAGAGGCATCGGTGTAATAAGTCGTGAGCCACATCAGCTCTATCGGTTTTCTCCTTCATTTTCCTCTCTGCAGAATCCTAAAAAGGAAAAGTTAGGATAGATCTATCTTTGTGGGCACTCCCTCAGTCACCATGAAGTGAAAAATCATCCTATTTCGTGGCTCACAAATCTTCAATAAGTAATTTCTAGACTTGCAAAGAAGAAGAAAAAAAAGCATGAATAAACAATTGTTTCATAGTTGTTTTGAACTCAAAGGACAGGGGTCGTGTCATGCCACCCTTCCCCCCAGGAATCATAGATAAACTTCTGTTCTTAGCAGCCACACAAAAGCAACTCTTCTGACCTTACAGCAGTACAAATGTAGTAACTAACAACCATGAGATCAAATACCTTGAGATGCCCTCCACCTGTTGCAAAGAACAGAGAGGAAAGCAGCATGTTACACTGCATTACACCCTGAGGCAGCGCTCCACAAAAGGCTGGTGTGTCATTGACACACGAAATGAGGTGCTGTGCTCCTGGGCTCTGTCTTGCCTGTACTGGGAACCATTAATCCCATTAATTGCGTATAAAAAGTCTGGTAGCAATTCTACAAATGAGTAAACACAGAGATAAAAGTGTAATCGTACTAGTACAGCAAATTGGATTCAGGTCCTCATTGAACAATCCTGTTTCATTTCAGCAATTTTATTATCACTGTAACTGGAACAAATTACTTTATTAAACAGAAGGGCCTTTTGTAAAAGAATTTCTTCTTGTGGGCAATATCATGAAGCTCTGTAACACAAAACCAGCAATTACACTTGTCAGGGGATTTCTTTAAGCAATTCAGCTAATGGCTTGTGACAGGTAGGACTTGAAATGTTCATTCAGACCTTCCCTCTGCTATAAAGATATATTTTGTCAGCAGAAAAAAAGCACTTTTATTGAAATGAATGCTTTGGGCAGGGGTTTGAAGCCCTGGAGAAGGCAAGAAGGCTCGGGGTAGGCTGACGTGCAGGACAAGGGCAGAATAAAGTCTGCTGACATTTATACAATGGCCAAGACACACAAATACCTGGAGAAGTCAAGACTAACCCCACTGCTGGGGGAAGTGGAACAGAAAAGTTTAGAAAAAAGTTTAGTAGACTAGAAAAGTTTGCTTCCCTGTAGCATCAGTTTAAGCAGAAAGCCAAGCAGATCTCCAGCTCTAGACGGAAGATGGAAGTACCATATGAATTTAAAAGGTATTTCCATTGAAGACAAGTCATCAGGTTCATTGCAGACATAGATGGATGACCTCTAAAAGACAATTGTGGTTTTTGTTTTTTTTTTTAATGCAGTTCTCTAGGCTATACTTATGCATAAAGAGTGTGGTTGGAAAACTGCTGTCCTGACAAAGCAGACTGTGACAAAGCACTGCAGGATCTATGGAAGACAAGTATCCCATAAGCAAAAATATCAACAAGCTGTCTAAACCAGTACTAAAAGTTTAAAAGGAGTGTCAAAATTAGAGCCAAGTGCCCAAACAACACTGAAATTTGTAGGTCCACCTTTACCAAAGCTATCAGAAAGCTGTTACTTTCGAGATATTAAGGCCAGGGTGTCCCAGTTGTATGATGACTTTGATGGTGTCAGCCTGTTGGTTGGTGCTGAGAAATTAGACATGATTTCCCGCTGTTCTCCTTCTCTCGGCTTCTCCTCCATGCTTCTGGAAAACAGTCAGCCATGATTTGACTCTGTCATTCTGCAGAATGGGTAAAAAGCAGAAAATTACAGAAAGACAGCAGAAATATACCACCAGAAAAAAGAAAACCACACCCAGTCTTGGACATTTCTTCTACCTCAGGAGTAACCCAAGAACACAAGGGGGACCAGATGGCTGTTGGGCAAGATGGTGTGACTGTTTCAGACACTTCACCTTTGTTGTGCTCCGCTCGGAGTTTCCCTCTTGTGTGTGTCATGTAGTCGAAAGTCCGGGAGAGTTAATATAAATCCTTACATTCTCATTCCCCATGTACGCAGCTATTTGGAGTAAATAGCTGGGGCTCCTGAGGACTGATGTGGAGCTCAACTCTGAGATCTGTGAACAGCTCCATTCAACCCTGATGTCCTCCATCTATTCTTAAGCCCTCTAATTCCAAAGGCAAACTTTTTTTTTTTTTAAGGTCACCTCACCCCCACCTCACTCTCACACAGGCACACAGTTCTTCAAAAAGGGAGGCCTGCACTGGCCCTGTTTACTTAGAGCACAAACATATTCAAGGCAGCGATGTCAGATTAAAGGAAGAAAGGGGAGAGAAATCAAAGCCTCTAAACTGCACATAAAAGGCAATCACTGGCAACCAATCTGTTGTACTTCCAACTCTTTGCACTTTATGAATAAAGGTCAAGCTGGTATTGGCACCCAAATGTTAATGTTCTTATAAGGGTTTAAGCTGCTTTAACAGCTGAATAAGTGAGAGTGATCCACAGGGCCACACCTAATCATGCCCTTACAGCAGGGAAAACCTCTGCTTCCCAGTGGGCTGTCCACAGGGGTGCAGGGAGACCCACAGGAGCAAACTACTTACTGATTGCCTAAAGAAGACCTGCGGTTAACTAGCCCCTTCCCTGTTATTTTTCCATCTGCTCTGCCAGCTGGTTGCTCTTTTCTTTTACCTATTTTGTGCTTGTTGGTTTTGTTTCTGGCTCTGTAGCTGCAGCTTTCAGGATGTGAACTGGCATACAGAAAAAGCACCTTCAGATACTTCCTCTGACTTGCAAGGAGTCCATCTGCCTGTCTTCTTGTTTTAAAAATGACATATCTCTTTTTAAACACTTTTCCCCCCTTTTAAGGTTAACAAGGCAAGACTGACATTGCCCCCTTTCACAGCAAAAAGTTTTGGGGTAGCTGGCAGCCACACCTGATTACCAGTTTTCTTTCAAAGTTGATGATGTTACGCTCTCTCCGTTTAAAAGATGACACAGCTCTCACTTTTCAGGTTTGCTCTGAGTGTACTGGAAGTACTCATCTCCCAAAAGCAGCATTAAATTCTCTCACCTAGGCTCTCCAGGCGGCAGCAGAGACCTAGCAACCTCATGTCCACACTTCCAAATGAGCAGCACACTGAAAAAGGTTCAGAATGACTCAAGACCAGCCCACTGCAACCAGACAGAGGCCTCACTCATCAAAGGAAAAGAGGTTTTACTGAAGAAAGAAAAAGTCAATATTTGGGATATGTTCTCATAAAGTCAGGACAAGTGTACTGCTAAATTAATTCATGTCTGGCATTTACAAACAGTAACTTGATCTTTCAGCTGGTGCCCTTGCCAAGTCAAGCAGTTTTTAAAAATTTAATTTTTGTAAAGGTGAATTTAGTGCTAATGAAATTGAAAGACCAGTAGCAATAGCTTGTACAAGGCACTGGCCTGCCAAGCTCTGCAGGAGCTTCTCATCAGCTGCTCACAGGGCATCTCCATCCTGAGCTCTATGTAACTGGTTGCTCAAGTCCCAGGCCTCACCCCTCCTCTGGGACAGATGGCTGGGATTGCTTTGGAATGCACAGCAAGAAAAACCCAGTCATTTCACAGGCTGCTTCGGGGAAGCTGCCCAGCACTGAGCAAAGTTGCACATTACACTGGCTGGAGTAGAGAAGGAGTTACCGAATTTTGTGCCTGTTACTTGGTATTTGACACTCAGAGCTCCTGGCATCTGATACTGCATTACTGCAGTGCTGTTCGAGCAGGGATGGAGATGAGTCCATCAGCAACGGCTCGGTCAGCATCCCAAACCTAACTTTGAAACGCTGAGGTTCAACAAGGATGCTTTCCTACGGCTAAGGAGTACCTAAAGTCACAAGGGAAGCCACCCCATTTAGGGTGCTGCTCTAGTCCTCCTCCCGTGCAAGGCTTACCCTACCCAGGAGCTGCCCAGCCCTGTGGATCCCAAACTGCTCTTTCCTAGTAAGCAGAGTCTCTCCCTCTGGCAAACACACACCCTCACGTGAATTATTTTCTGTCAAGAGAGGATTAGGGAATATTACTGGAGCCCAGTTAACTGGCCAGGCTCACAGTGAAAGCTCAGCTTTACGGGTGAGGGAGGACCTCCCTTAAATGGGGCTGCTTCGTGCAGGCAGCGCTCGGAGTCACCCTATGCACCACTGCACAGCTTTGCACCATTTGATTTGTTTCTGAGGCATTAGCTTTCCATAAAAGCTGATGTTCCTGGTTTTTGGTTTGGTTTTTTTTAATTTTTTTTTATTTTTTTTAATTTTTTTTTTTTAATTTGCACATTTATAGTAAAGAAATCCTCAGTCAGGAGCACCCTTCTCTTACCTCCTCCTCGAGCAAACCCAGCCAAGTCTCAGCGCCACTTGTCTGTCGAACTTGTTTTCCACCTCATTAACTACAATTGCCTGTCCAGCGAGGGGATTAAAAAACAAGCTCCAACTCCTGGCTCCGGCAGAGGCACAAAAAGGAGCGCTGTTTGCGGGTTCC
>VYXC01012973.1:197352-269455 GCA_013397175.1 Platysteira castanea | reverse complement strand
AGTGCACATTTAATTAGGGGAGAGGGTAAATGGAGGGCTCTTCAAGAGCAGTTCGCGTGATATGATAGGCACTTGAAAAACGAAGATGTACCTGATAAAAGACTCTCGTGCAGCCTACGTGCCTCATTTCATTTCTCAGCCTCCTTCCCTGCCCTGGGCAGTCTCCCTTCCTGCCCCAAATGCCAGAGAACAGGGGCAAGGACAGAGGAAAGCATCTCCTGGCCCAGAAGGTTGCCGGTGTGCATCTCCCACAGAGTGGAAGCTCTGCTCGCAGGGGTCAGCTGTATTTCAGGCCCTGTCCTGCACAAACTTGCATGGAATCAGAATCCAGCCCACTCTGTACTTCCATACATTCAAAGCCACACACTTGTACCCTCGAAATGGCTGGAAAGAGCCCTCCCTACCTAAGGTTTTCCCTCCTTGAAGTCAACCAAGCACAGGCACAGAACAAGAGCTCCGTTTCTAGGGACAGAGACTGCTGCTTTCCTGTCATTTAACACAATTTGGATCTGCCTGGAGCTCCATGTGTACCAAAGCAGTGCTCATCCAGGCACCATTCAGAGAAGAGATCAGGCAACTGGTTCCAGTGTTTAAACACCAATTCAGTGCATGTATGTCTACAATTTTCTGCTGCTACACTCATATCCTGCTGTAGCTTTGAGTGGCAAGAATTCAAATCTCCTTTTGAGCTTCCTCCTTTGCAACCAAGGTAGGAATGAAAAAAATGAAGAAACGAAGCACCAGTCAGCACCCCACAGCTGGATCCTTCTCTCCCAGCACTGCTGGTGTCCCTCCCACCCATGCTGTCAGTGTTAGTGCAGGCACAGGACTAGCAATGCAGAAACAGCCACCAAGAAAATGGGATTTGGGAGCAGCCTCTATGCTGGGCTGCGGGTCAGCAGGGATTAAATACCTAAACAGCTCCTTAACAGAATGTATGAAACAATTTTGTATTAATAAGTCCCACGGAGGAGGCTTATATGAAGTTTTCTTCAAATTGAGTGCAGCTCTTTAAAAGTCTTGTCAAGTCTGCAGAAGAGAAAGGCAGCAAAGACGAGGTATTTACAACTGAAAAGGACCATGCAAAATCTGTTATAGCAAATAAGACAGAACGTGTCACAAAATAATCCCTGAGCCTCGGATGGAAATATTGTCAAAGAACCAGCAGGAGGGAAAATGTAGGAGAGCACACACAGACAGATATATTGTTGTACAAGTGGAGGAATCTGAGAAGTAAAATAAAGGAAGTGATTTGGAAATAAGTAAGTAGCTGACAGAGTGAGAGCAGAGTGATTTCTAGCAGCAACGCAGCAGGAGACAAGCCTGAAGAAGGCGAGGATGAGGGCGAGGGTGAAGAGGTTAAGCAGCAGAGAATGAAGACATGAGAGAAACGCGAAAGCAATGCCTCACAATTACACAAAGATTGTTATGTCAGCTGAGATTCTTTGGGGAGCTACATTTTAGCAGCAATAGGAACATGAACAAATACATTAATGTTACAGACTCCTGCCAAAAACTTTCCCATCAAATGATCCACCCTCTTCCCGATGACTTTCTCTCCAGCATTGTGTCTGGAGAGAAAAAGCTGCAGTGAAGTGTTGTTTCACTATGGACTGTCCCCTCGGCTGAAGGCAGAATCAGTGCAGGAGCTGCTGTGAAGCACAGGGCAGCCCCAGCCATGAGGGTCTCTGGGGACAGCAGGCCCAGGTGGAGGGGGCATCTCTGCAGCACCCCAGAGTTCCTGGAGGGGATCCTGATCAACCCAGGTCCCATCTGCCAGGGTACAGGTCACACAGCTACGGCCTCTTTCACCCCCCTTCTCCTCAAACTCCTGGGGAGCTGCCACCCACAAAAGCTGTGAAGAGGGGCACACTAGCCCAGGCCGAGGTCTGTCTGACCTTACCTGGTGAGTGCCCAGAACAGTTTTGCTGTCCCACATTTCACTCACAAGCCAGAGTAGGACTTTCGTGAAAGACGCTGTCCAGGGAAGGATGGGAGGGATTTCTAGAAGAGGCAAAACTCAGCACTGCTGTGAGCCTGCACTAAGGGAGTGTGGGAACATGCCAGCCTCTAGCTTACACTGGGAATATCTTAAATTTTCAGACTTGCATGACACAGGTAGCCCACCACTAAGGGCAAGACCCTGTGTTTGAAGACTTCCCCAGCAGAACAGGATTTGGTTTGCACGCTTCTGGTGTTGTGTTTGTAAGTCAGAGTGGTTCTTGTTTCCAGGAGTTCATTATAAACACAGTTCTAGAGTGAGGGTCATTCAAACTCTTCCCTGGTTTGTTGACACTGGCATTGTTTCTGCTGCGTTACTAATCCAAAAGGTTCACACCAGGTAATAAGACAAAGCAAAAGAACTTGGCTAAATTCTGATTCGCCTGCTCATCGAGCTGTTACACAAACTTGGGGACACGTGAAGTGGACACAGTGGATGTGGATGAGCTAAATGAATCTGAGACCTGATACTGCATTTATAATCTCTCTTAGGGTGATTCTGTTTTGCTGCCCCCAGCCATCAACCCTCCGTGGCTACTGGAAGGGAATATCTAGATTCGGGAGTGTCTTGCATAACAACACTGCAAATGAACCCTCCTCAGTCACCCCGTAAAAACGCCCCTGTCTGACCCCTGGAGCTGTGGGCAGCAGCAGCAGATGTCCTCACCCCAGCCCCTCATTTCTCACTGCTGGGATGAAAAGCAGGGCTAAACATCACTGCCATTGAATGTCACTGCTATTCCATGACCCGGAGGCAGACTGCTGTTTGGACAGAGTGGGTGAGTGTTTGGAGTCTGCCACCACAGAGCTGGGTGGCATCAATTGCCCTTGCTGGCACTGTGCTGGCAACCTGAGCAGCCCTGGAAGAGCCACAAGGAACAGCCAGTACCCAGCCCTGCCAAGGCCTTTGTTGCCTGTGTTCTCATTGCTTGCCATTGGAAATTTTCCTCATCAGGGACCCTGTGGGGGATTTTTGGCCCAGGAGTTGGCAGAGTTTTGCTTTACAAAGGACCATGATATTGGGCCATGCCACCATCCATCTGTGCATACAACGTGCTGCCTGTGGGTGAGGATGGAGATTTCTCAGTGCTGGAAAGCAAAGATACTAGAGCGGCTTCCTGTTCCCCCCTTGCTTTGATTTCATGGCACAGGGATTACTTTTTTTTCCCCTCTCAGAACTTTGAACATAAGTTTCAACATTTTTTTAATCAGAGACCTTTATTCCCCTCTCTTTTTCCCCAAACAGTTTAGAGATTTTTTTTTTTTTTCAGTTCACAGCAGAGGAATTTGGCCAAATTTCCTTGTAAATAAAACGCTGGATTGAAAGCATGTTTGTGTCTCTACTCACAAGTAGCACATGAGCAGCAGGATCACAGGGCTGATGTAATATGGAATCCCATTTCTAAACAGAAGAGTAGCATCCAGCAGAGTTGTTGAAGCCCAGATAAAAACAAACCATTAAGGTGGAATCAAGAAAGTTAACATGAGCAAGAATACAAAAGCAATATTGAAAGTAATGAATTGCTTGTAAAAAGTCAGAATCTGGGAAACTGTTCTCTGTTTAAACTTCACTGTGTCTTTTAATCACTTGTTCAAGTAACACCTTAACAAACTGAAACTGCCCTTTTTTGATGGCCATCTGAGTTAGATCACATTGTAGACGGCAGCTGTGCTAATTCATCCATGCCAGCAGCCTGTCTGCTGAGATGATAGCAAGCTTCCTTCAAAACTCCTACAGCTGTGCTGGTTTGGCATAGGAACTTCTATTGAAGTCCTCAAAAAGAGAGAAAAAAAAAAAACCCCAACATTTTATAGTATTAAAAAAAACCTGACAGAAGTCTCCATTGGATAACTTCAAACACATAATAATTCAGGGTGCTATTTTCCAGAGTGTATTTGTGAAGCATCTGGATATTACACTAACGTAACAGTGTCCTTCCAGCATTTCAGAAAGCTTTCTGAAGGCATAGTTTTAGTTTTAATTCCTCTATCTCAAAAACAGGGTCAATTTTATATCAGTTTAACCTTATTTTTTTAACCAACTTATTAGCAACCATGCTTATTCACTAGAGGACTATGAAAAAAACATTTCAGATGCCTTAGTTTCCTTCTGGACAACTTCTGGAAGGACTAAGTAAGTTATTCAAAATCATCAGTTAAAAATTTAACTTGAAAAATACTTTGCTTTTAAAAAAGCCCACTCTCCATTGTCTGTAGGACTGCAGGAGCTGCTGACCTCTGCTAGTGCTGTTGTAAGCTTTGCGGATCTGAAATCCCTTCTAAAAATTTACCTTGTGACATAAATGTAACAAAATACTCAAAACAAATACTCCACCCCAAAACACAACGATTCACTAACCTGACAGAGCTGTGTCAGTGGTCTCCAGAACTGGGTGGGTTTCTGTGGATTACTGTAAGGTTCCTTGGTCTGTGCATGGTGCAAAATCAAAGTGATCAATAAAATGGAACACTTGTAGACTTTATAACATTGGGAATAATTCAAACATTTCCCAGTCAGGGGGTAGATGGCAAGTACACTGATAATGTTTATCACATTTTACTGAAACCCACACCAGCTCTGTAAGTAGTTCTAGCTTGGAGACTGGAAGCAAAATGGGGACAAATGTCAGAGATTGGCACAGACCAAATAACCCATCTTTTCAGCATCTTTTCAGCATCTTAACACTGTATACTTGGGGGTGATGGTCAATAACTGAATTCTTGGGCTCTCAGATACCTCTGGATGATCCCCCTTTTTTCCCCACTAAATTTGTGGCTCACGCTGTCTTCTGAGTTGCAGCTGAATTGGTTATTTAGAAAGAATGGATGAAGAGCTCACTTGGAGGGCAGGTCAGCACTGTGCTGCCACAAGCAGCCTAGGCAGGGGCTGTTACTCTGTCTGGGTGTGCTGTGGCAGGCACTTTGCCCTTGTTCCGTGGTCGCTCCTGGCACCTCCACCTCAGGCAGGAGATCTGGATCACAAAGAGGCACTCGGACCTCCAGCCCACCTTCTCCCTGGTTCCATGGTGGGTCGTGTTGTTGGACACGTTTCACTGATTAAGAATAATAGTTTTGTCGTACAGCCCTTTCCACTTCTACAAAAGATGCCAGGTGAGCCACCTTTCAATGCCATCCAGCATGCAAAAATGTAAACAACAAAGGGAAGGCACAGTGGTTTTGGTCTGGAAGCTTTCCAGGGTCTGCAACCTGCATTGAAGCAGGGTTGGCTGTCCTGGATAGTGTCCCAAGGCAACAGAATAGGAGAAAGCAAGTGCTGGTGAGAGTAGAACCACCCCATCCACAGGAAACCTCAGCCTGGTTTACGACAAGAGGTGTGAACGTTCACCAGGCTTCCCACTGCTCTTTGCCATGTATTTGCCCAGCGTTACGGAGGAGTTAACTCTAACATAGGAATCTGTGCTGTGTAAGAGGGTGTCAGTGAGTACAGGGCCATGTAGCCCTAAATGAGCCCCCATGTGATCCCGCCTGTCATGGGGTTCCCTGTGGAAGTGAGACATCTATAATCACCAAAGGGGTATTCTACACACTCAGTCATAAATAATTAAGACTAAGCTGCCTTCTTCAGCCCACCGAAAGAAGATAATGTCATTTGGCTCAGGTCTGGGGAGTTTTCATTTCCCTTTGGAGTGGCTTCAAAAAGACTGATAAATGTATTGCAATCAAACAATCACCCGAGGACAGCTCTAGCAAACAAACCAATTCCTACACCTGAGTCTCCCAGGCCAGGACTGTAATTAAGACAAAAATCCATGTGACAAAAAATTATATAGCAACAAATAGTAATTGCTTGCTGGGAAGGATGTGGATTGGGAGGCAAAGGGAGGGGATGAATGAGTCAAATCCTTTAACTGTTCAGAGAGAGCAGTGGGAGGATAAGAGCAGAAACAGAAACACATTTAGGATGCAGTTCTCCGGGGAGGCTGTAACAGGTTTGTTAGCAGAAATGCACTCCCACTCGGCACGCTGCTGAAACCACACAAACCCCAGTGCACCTGCATTTTCCACTGCACAATTGTCACTTGTGGTCACAGCCTCCTGACATGCAATTCCTAATGCTGGGAATGTCAGAAGAACATTTCTGAGTGTATGCTGGCATTTCTGAGCATGCATCTGTTGCACACTCTTCTAACGCTGAAACTCCTGTTATGTAACACAGATATTAGTGAATATTTTTCCATAGCATGACTGGGAAATGTAACCTTTTCCGATATACACATTTCACCATGCTGCAGCCAGCTGTGAAATTCTAGCAGTTCCAGAATATTACCATTTCAATTTAAAATTGAATATTTGTGTAGGTAGCTGTTTTCCTTTCCCTTCTTTTCCATTCTTATATGCTCAGCTTTCAACAAATGTACTTATCTTTTTTTTTTCCTTTTTCCAACCTTCTCTTCCCAGACAATCCTAGGTTACGGTTTGTACCGCTTTACATGCACTCAAGGCTATAAAACATTCGCCACGCCCTCAGGTGCTTGTAAACCTTACGGTGAAAGGCAACACTAAATATTTTATTGAAGACAGCATATTTGATTTTTGCCAAAGTGCAAAACTCCTGCACAAGTGTTTGCCCTCACTAACAAATAAAAGACAGATGTGCCACGTGAACCTGTGGCTTTATCGAAAGTCCCCTGGTGTCACTCTGAAGAGCAAAGGAGAGTGGAAGAAATGTTGACATTTATGTGAATGCCTGAAAGGAAGAAAAGAAGTCTGATTTGTCTGCAGAGCTGGCAAACCCTTGGGTTTCACCTGATCATTTCTGCCTTTTTTCTCCTGCTTCTGCTTTTTGTTTGCCTTGCTCCTTTTTATTTTTTATGTTTCTCTCTGCTTCATGTTTCAAGTCTTGTTTTGGTTGGGTGCTGTGTGTGAAGGAGAGGCAGGATAGTAACAGGACTGTGTATTTGTCAATCGCAAACTCTTTCACTGAACAAAGCAACTGAAATATTAGAAGCAAATTAATGATAACATTCACTGTTAGATGTCAAAGCTAGGGCCATAATTATTATTTCGTTTACTGAAAACCTAAAAAGTAGGAAAGGACAGAGCGATTTGACCTACACTTAATGCAAGGGATCAAGTAGCAGAAATTTGAGCGTGGTACTCAATGAATTGGTGATTTTAGCTACACTGCAGCCCCTCCCTGACTCAGGCTTCCTATTTAAAATTTAGATAGTGCTTAAAATATTTCCCAGAGGTAGGAGTTTTAATGTAGTCACGTCCTTTCGGGAGTTAAGAATACACTACCACCACGGGAATTTTTCCTTTTCCTGTCAGTGGATGAAATTCAGCCTCGAGTTGCACCCATCAGATACACTCCCTCTTATTCACTCCTGCTTCCTCCTGCTTCCTCCACACATTGCCATGCAGTTGGTCTATTAGGAGATCCTCCTTGACACTTCCACCTCTACTTCCCCTAAATCCATGGTAAGTACAAATCTTCCTAGTCTGAATATACTCCTCTCTGTGTCTCGGTGTTGTCTTTGGTTTCTGCTAGCACAGCTCCTTTCTAAGGGTTCATTTTCTCACAGTGAAGCTGAGTCTCATTCTGTGCTGCACAAATTGCAAATACTTAAAGCGTGAGGATGAAAAGTACTTCTGTGTGTTTTGAAACTAAACTGCTGATTGCTGCACAGTCTTTAAATATCACAGTGGCAGTGGAGAGTGCCCAAAACAGAGGAAACAGTCTGAAATCCGCAGAATATTTACTCTTGAGGAAAGATCCCAGGTATTAACCAGTGAGGAAAATGGTTTACCTTCCTCTCTTTCCAGTTTCATTATTTCTTTCATTTAAACTTGTTTAACACTGAATTGTCGTTTCTGTATGATACTGCAATGCAAAAAGAAAAAAAAAAGAAGAGGTGGGTCTAAGCTGAGTTTGCAGGTTTCTTCACTCTTCACCCCTTTGGAAGATTTGTCTTGGTATGGAGATGAGCTGCCTCCTGGAGCATCTGCTTGTTAGCGTTTATGAAACACTTTGGAGCAGTCACTCCACACGCAGGGAGCTCCAGGTAGCCTCACTACAGCTGGCCAAGGCAGGTGAGGTCTTAGCAGAGCAATGATCCAAATCAGACTTTTCCTGCAGCTTTTGTCAGAGGACAACAGTAATTATCATCATTCAAACAAAACAAAACATATTTTAACACTTACAAGGTATTACTTGTAGTGAGACACCTCATTAGCAACTAGGGGAATAATTCTTTTATTCTTTTCTCAAAATCTAAACCCCCTCTTACCATACTCTGAATGTGGTTAATTTGTTTCCTTTTGTCCTCACAGCCTTGGTCCCACAAGGAAAAGAATGTTCTATAGTCTGATCAAGGAGGGTGTTCTAGTGAAAATCAAGCTTGTGTGCTTTGTTCTGAAATAAAGAATTGGGAGACATTTTTTAAAATATTCACTGATGAGTGCCATAGCCTGAGAGCCAGGGGACAAAGAGTTTAAAGGGTGTTGTCCCCTGAGGGTTATTTCAAATTTTCTGAGTGTTCACTGTTGAATTAGAAATTTATTTGCATTTCATTTACAGAAAATGAGCCTAAGAGAGTCACGGATTCTCTGTTACAAGAAGCGCCAAACTCACTGAAAACGCTCTCCAAACCAAACCCTTTCTCTCCCTGTTCAGAAAACACTACTTGTTTCTAGGCTTCTAATTTTTCTGGTTCTGTTTTAATACCTAGGAGATCACAGCAGAGATCACAGACTTGGATTTCAACTCTTGGATGCATCTGGGGAAGAGAGGAGAAAAAAGACAGTGAACACAGAGGGGCCTGGCAGTTTGGGTGGTATTATAAAAAAAAAGTATTCAGGCAGAATGTAGTGAGAATAGTGGTTTGAAAATACAGCCCTGAAGGAAGAGTCTCCAGAGAAACAATGAGAAAGGAATAAATAAAAAGAAAGTTATAAATTCATCTATTTGCTCTTCCCTGACCCTTGCTTTTACTCCTCTTCACAGCAACTACCCTGGGAAAGGCACAATGCTTTCTCCTGTCACAATATTGAGAAAAATTGAAATGGGGAAGAAAGACCACCAGATGCTTTATTGTCTTAGGCGTTTCCACATAATTAGCTGGGAATAAAGGTCCTCTGCATGGTTTCATTGCATTGAATGAACTTGGATATTGCTACACAGTAGTGTGTTTTATGATTCATGCTCTGTTATCCAGCGGCTTTTTGAAAACTGCCAGCTACTTTATCACTGACGGCCAAGCCTGGGCCTACAACTTAAAATGCAGCAATGCAAAGTTAACTGTGCATGACAGATGTCCATGAAATTGTTTAACACACGCACGCATGCACACACCACACACGCGCTCGCACACACACACACTCTCACAAAGCTGCCTCTTGCCTTCCTACTCTTTCCACTGCCTCTCTCACCGAGCGGTCAGGCTCAGTTTTAAATATAAATAAAAGCCGGGTACTTCTGGAGAAGAGATTGTGAGTGCGCACTGAGGACCACGGGTTGCTGCAGGAATTATAGGCTCTACCAGGAAACTTTCCAGAGAGGCTGTGAGAATCACGAGGGCAGCTCCTCAGAGCTCACTGAGAGGGGGACGGGTCCTCTCCTCTTCCTCTCCCCTTCCTCTCCTCTCCCTCTCCTCTCCCACACACTTCCTGCTTGCACCTCTCTGGAAGTGGGAAGCTTGTGGGTGAGTATCCCGAGATATTGAAGTTCTCAGTACTGCCAGGGTTTTACCTCAGAAGCACCAGATCCAGAGGAGACAGCCTGAGACCTTTCTGCCTTCGCACCTAATTGCCCATTGGCTTCCCTGATGGAGGATTGGGATCACAGGGTCTACAAAACCTTAATAAGAGGTGTTCCTCCTTTGAAGAGAACTTGGCGTGCCCTCATGGGGATTATTGTGTAGTTAGGTGATATAAACTGGGCCAAGAGCAGCAGGGTCTCAGAGAAGAACTAAGTTCTGGCACACAGAGGGGAGCTCACACTAGCTCTGTGCAGGGAGCTGCCTGGTGCCTGGCATCCGCTCCTGGGAAGCGTGGGCCTGTCCCTGCTCCCCAACCCACTTGTCAAGCACCATGGCATAAAGAGAGAGGGGGCTGAGCATATCCCTCTCCTTTCTCTGCCTTCCATGAACAGCTCTATTGATTGCCATCGGGTTATTAGCATGGGAAGGTGGTACCCAGTGTGAATGCAAGTGACAGCAGCCAGCCAAAAGAAAGGAAATGGGGAATCAGTTCCCCTTTAGAAGGAGAGCCGAGAAGTCCCCTGACCCTGCTTGGACTCACTTTGTATTCTGGAAGGGATGAGCCCTTTCCCCAAGGTTTACTGGGTGCTCTGACAGGCAGGAAATAAACATGAGAAATCTTCCCAGTGCTCAGCAAATGGAGGCTGGGGGCACACAGGAGAGCATCAGATAAGTTTGTCACATTACCAAAAACACCCACAACAAACGAACATGCAAAAAGATAAATCAAAACCAAGAGCAAAGCAGAGAGGTTTACACTCTCCATTTATTCATGTCTAAACAAACATGCAATTCACTTTTATTTAACTTGAAAGTATTTTGCAAGGAAAGAAATAATCCTGCTGTAGGCAATACTGGGCCAAATTCTCTGCCATCATGCAAGCATACTTTTGATTTCACAGAGGTGGCTCATCTTCTTCTGCTTAGTAATTTGGGCTTGTGCGCCTATCTTGTGGACATTAAAAGCATCTTAACACTCAGTCTTCAGCAAACTACATCCAAGTCCAGACCAAAGAGGATGGTCACAATTTTCAACTGACCTTGACGTTACTTCCAGAAGGGCTTTCAGAATGGGAAGCAAGAGGCTGGAGTGACGGGTGTCACTGATGCAATTTTCCCACAGATTTCTTTTTAAAGGGTATTTTTCCCCCTCTGACACCCACTAACAACTCAGACTCATTTTCAGTTGCCTGAGTAACCAGTTCTGTGATTCATGCTCAGAGCTTATTAAAGCTTATCTGATATAAGGCAGCCAAGATCCTCCAGAAATACCAAGAAAATTACCTGCTTTTGATCTTTACTAGGGGGGAACAAAAAAGTCACAGCTCCCAGCTCCCCGTCAAAGTTTCTGCTCCTTCGGCAGAGCATAAAGCAGCTCAGCAGGATGGCAGTTCCACAGGGTGGGATGCTGTGTGTGTGCCTGCATGTCTGCATGCCTGCCTGCGTGTGTGTGTGTGTGTGCCTGCGTGCGTGGGGCCCGTGGGTGGCCTGCTCAACATTTCGGTGGATGTTTCATTCCCACCCCTTTTACTACGACCCTGGTCAGGCCACTTTTATGCCAGTGACAGCTTCATGAAGCACAAAACATGGAGCAATACATGGCATGAAATTGGCAACAAAGCCGAGCAAAAGAAGGAACAATTCTCTGGCAGGATGTGATCACAATATGGCTGATTGGATCTGGAAGCAGATGCCAGCAGCGGGTATTGTCCCGGTGACTGAAAAGACATGACCCCCGAGGTACAGAAGACAACGAGGCCCTCCTTATGAACCACAGGGGGAGGGGAGAAGAGGTGAAACCAATGAATAAATCAGGCGATGGAAACGGGGGAGAAAAGAAAATGCTAAAGAGGACTTTTATGGGGGACAGGGGCAGCTCAATATGCAAGAGCGTTGCCTCCCCAGCTAGCTGAACACTTGCTCAGACAATGGCTTTTTAACAGATGGGAGCCCCGCTGAAAGGGGCCAAGTTTTGTGCAGTTGAGAATCCCTGTTTGTTTAGTCTGCTGCTGCCCAGGCAGGTGTCTGCAGAAAGGCAATCCAGCAGGTTAAGTGTCTCAGGGGCGGTTTAAGACACGCAAGCCGAAGTATCAACCAAGACTGGTTTTATTGGCAGGGGACTGATCTTGTTAGACTTACTTGTGAAGCCCTGAGGGAGGAGAGGAAAAAAGAGATCTCTTTTCTCCCTTCCTTCTAAGGACAGATTTTCCTGTTCTGGGCAATCAGGCCCCTGTAATAAACCCTACCAGTTAGGCAGCTTCGTGCCACAGGTACTGACAGGGCACAAAACACCGCAAAGGAGCACAAAATGTTGAGACAGAACACATAACGTTGCCACTTGCAATGTCACAACTCCGAACTCCTACACACACTCCTCTTTTTTCTCCTTTCCTACAATGCATTTGATAACCCAGTTGTTTACACTACAGTTTTCTGGATGGGCTTCTTCATCTATTTCGGCATTTACTGCAGATCATTGAAATTCGACTCACACGGCTCCTGACCTCAGCGATGTGCAATTCTCCCCTGCAGTAACAGAGATGCAGCCATTCTCCTCTGTTAACGATGACACTCAGCTAACAGGACTGGTGGGGTTTATTTTTCTTCAGCCACATAAGCACACAGACAGTAAATGCCACATACAGGATTGGGAGACCCCGGCAATGCAAATGTGGGAGGGGTGTGCTGGACCAGCCCAGAGGAGGTGAATGCCTCAGTCACTCCCAAGATACTCAGCAGTGTCCAAGATGACAATTTTCTTGCATCACCCTATCCAAAACAGCAAACTTAGAACAACTTAGGATCGTGTAAGGAACACAGAGAATGAGGAGAAGGGAAGGGTCACAGCATCATGCCTGAGTAGCAATGGGAGTGTCACCTTCCTCCGTGCTGGGTCACAACAGTCATGATAGTCCTGAATCTCAGACAGCTGAAGGGAAGGATGAAGGTAAACCCACATTTCTATACTCCTACCCGTGCTATTGACTTGCTAGATGACTTCAGACAAGGGACATCACTGTGCTGTGCTCCCATTCCCCTCTTGCCCTCCACATCCTTTCTCTGCTTGAAATGCAACGGCTGTCAGAGTTGGTGAGGGTATGGATTCTATATGCCCAACAAGATTTCCATCCCAATCAAGATTTTTCCTTTCAAGAGTGTGAGACAGTAACATTTTCTGTGCTTTTTTTACCTCGTTATGTGCCCTGGAACTTTTCTATAGTCATGATTCCCACTGAGAGAAAAACCCCCATTGCTCTAATTTTACCTAAGCAGCCTTCCAGAGGGTAAACAGGAGTCATTACTTTTAGGGAAACTGTGGTTACATGACTAAATTAGGTCCTTTCTGACCTAGGACACCCTTGCAATCTCTCCTCCACCTCCAGATCTGTTTTGAAAACAGAGAGGTGAAAACTTGTTTCCTATATATATATACTAGGTTGCCACGAGGCTACTGACCCCACCCACAAGAGATCTGCAAAAAAATGTGAAAGCAGTACTCATTATAGTGAAATCTTCCTTTCCCCTTTTAAAATGAATAGCCAAACCTTTATCTATCTGGATTGGGTTAAACAGCACAAAATATTAACTCCCACACAGAGTTGCACATGCAATTGCACCTTTGGTATCTATTCTCTGGCATAAAAAATGTGGGTCCTGAACTATCAACCTAGACAAAAAGGTTTGTTAGTCACTTTCAAGCGTGCAAAGCCTCTTATTTTAATTTTTTTGATGCAAAGTTAAACGTTTTTCTTCAAAGTGCCTCAGGACAATGCTAATGCTCTTTCTGAATTTGCCTCTTCCCATTTAGTTATCTTGGTGCTATTCATTTTTAAAGGCTTAAAGTAGAGTTTATGCAGCATTAGTATTCATAGGCACATGCTAATTTACTCTTATGTTCGGATACGCAAGTGGTTTTTTTCAGATGAAACAGAGGGGATTAGATCTAGATCACTTGCTCTGTAGAAAAGTTGTAGCATGCCTCAACTTTCTATTCTTTTCAATGCCGCATCAATTACGAAAACTAGATTTCTTTTTCCTAAAACAGAAATAAAAATATCTGCTGCAGTCTCATAAAGAAAAAAACCCGTGTATTCTGGTATGAGAAAGTCGCAAAGTCTCCAACTCCGTTTGCCCTCCAACCCCGTTTGCCCTCCTCCCTTCCCCACAGGGATGAGGGATTATCACCGCTGATCCCTAATGCCACTCTGACCACCGGACGCCAGAGCCAAGGGCTGTGCTCTGGCTGCCCATTGTCAGCGGTGGCAGCTGTGGGGAAGGCAGAGGTTTGGGTCTGCCCCAGCCAGCCAGCGCTCGGGGGTCACCCTTGGGAAGGTCAGCGTGTCCCTTGCCTCGGCGTCACAGCCATAGAAATTTGCTTCAATCCACACATGTGTTTGAAGGAGGAACTGGCAACAAAAGCTTTTTCTAAGTGTTCCAAAGCATATGGCCAGAGAGGGAAAACACTGCCTTTTTGATTCTGTTTTCACTTTATAACTCAGATTTTAAACTTTATTGTTGTTAAGTATATTAGCATTTGAAAGCAAACCCAAACTTTCACCACTTTTCCTTATGTTTTCTGTTTGGAAACAAGAGAATTACCTCACCAAAATCCATTTATGTCCTGAATTTGATTTGGAACATGTAATCCTCCATGAGGCGATAACGCAGTTAGAGGGACATGAGCGGATGCCCCGTTCCCCTCTGGAGCAGCTGTGGGGCATCACAGAGCCAGCCCTCCTGCAGACCCCACTGCAGCCCACAGGGCCTGTCTGTGGCCTCACACAGTCACCAACAGCCCAAAGTCACTCGTGAACCACTTCTGGTGTTTCATTTCTTCCCCATGCTGTCCAGCAGTGCAGGAAACACCGAGGGAGCGCTTCAGCAGCAGGAGGAGCAGGCAGCTCAGCAAGGTCTTCTTCTGACCACTCTACAGGAATGGCTAGGGAGGAAAAGGTTTCATTCCAGGCACACTCTTCTTCCCAGTCACAGGTATTTGCTGCAAAGGCACACTGGTTTTTTCTTTCCCTGTTAGGAAGAAGGAGATGAAATTATGTGAAGAAGTCAGAATTCACTATGGGGTAAAAGCAGGGAGGTCAGCTGAGTACCTGCAGCTACACACTTGAAATGTGTAAATACAAACCACTTCTGTGCTCCTGAGGGTATATCAATGCCATTTGGTGGTGCTGATCACCTCACACTGTACCTCAGGTCCAGTATGGCTCTTAATGGTTATTTTATATTTTTCCCTACCTGTGCCACTAATTTGCATGACTAGAAGACACATAAGCACATGGAAAGGATTTTCCAGACAATAATTTTGTAGTAACTAAGTCAACCAGAGAACTACAACATCTTCACTGAAGCTAAAGGATAACTACCTGGCCAGACCACCAGGAGTCAATTAGACATCAATGTTACATCAACGTGAGGGCATCAAACAATGAGAGGGCACAGTCCTGGGCATGGGAATGCAGTTGTCTGCCCCAGCAAACAGATTCAACTTTCCCTGACACTGTTTTGGCCCATGCCAGCCAGCATCACCTTAAAAGAGGCCCAGGTGCAATTCCAGAGGATACACATCCATACCTGGGTTTGGGTGCAATAAGCATGTGTGTACTTCACCCTGCCCTGGAAGTGAAGAGGATTTATAACCCAAGCTGCAAGCTGTTCCTCACCACCAGCCTCTGTGCCCAGGAACACTCTGGGACATGTTTAATTGTGTTGTTTGTGTAACCCAAAGGTCCTCTTTCCACTGAGGCTCTGAAATTATAGCTGTTGCTTGGCATCAAAATTTAAGGACATTGCACTGCTTGTTTTATATCAAGTTGCAATACGATTTATTACATAACACACACAAAAGTAGGGGCTTTCAAAGTCTGTCCTTCCTGAGAGAGGAAATTTTGGGTTTAAAGTTGCACAGATGAGTTCTGGTACAATGCGTAACATCATCATCACCTGAGCCCTTCATAAGCATTATTGTGAAGTCCATGTGTAAAGCAGGATTTTTAATGCACTAATTTTATGCCTGGGAATCAGGCACTGGGAGATTCAGATGAAAAATACTCACCCTTTCATTTTTTATCAATTTGAAGTATTTCTGCTTGTTTTTTCAGGTATTAAAATCATCCAGTTCTAGCCCTGTATACATTCAGAGTACAGTTCCCCATTGACTTCAACTATTGAACTTATTGTTGGACAATTCTATCAGAGGCATTACAGCCCACCTCAGACCTCAGTTCTCCTTTTCCTTTTCCATTTCTTTCCCTCCTGTTTCTCCTTTCCCCCTTTCATTTCCCTTTTTCTTCTTTTTCTTGTTTCTGTCTCCTGCTTCCCTTGTCCCTTCCTCACACAGCTCACAGGGTGCTAAAGGCACCAAATGTATAGGGTTGCTCCAAGTTGCTATGTCCAGATGGAAATAGCCAGTAAAGGGAAAGCTTTGCTCTTAGTTTTGTTCACATTTAGTCTTGGACTCAAGCCCAGGAGGGACAGACACCACAAAAAAATTCTAATTCTCTATTAACTCTGAAAAATATGCATTTTCACTCATGTTCCCCTTAGAAATGTACAATCTCCTTACGTTGAAACTCCATGCCATATTCAGGTTTCTAACACAGAAAAGCTGCTTTAGGGCAGGCAGGTGCAGAGAAAAAGCTGCTCCTGTGAGCATTCACAATGGCTCTACTCCTTCCAGGATTTCTCTCCAACAGCTGGGATTTGGCTGTAGCCAATGAAACCCACTTTTGGGAACAGAAATTGCTGCTGTTGTTTAGGTCAAAGAGACCTTGGCTGGTGTAAAATAAAGCATACAAAAAGTTAAAATATGTAAGGGAATGGAAAAAAAAAGAAAAAGTGCCCTTTAATGTAACTGGAACTGCCGTACTGCCAATGTTTTACTGTGAGTTACATGAAATACTCTGGTTAATGACATATTCCAGCAGTGGCTGGACTGCACAAATGCCTCAGGTTTTCTGTGGAAGCACAAAACAGAGCATCTCAGTCTTTCATGCAGCACAGAGAAGCTTGAAATCACCACCCCCAGGCAGAACAGCTTTCAGACCAAGAGGCTTTTTCTCCACTTCCCAAACTGTGATTTCTGAAAGGCTTGCCATTTCTAAACCAGCTTTGGTGTCTGCTTGTGCAAGTCCGGGAGCTGGAGATCCGAGCAGGGAACCTCTGTCATGTCCTTTCACATATGAGTTGTGTGAATATTTCTATTCATGACCCTGTCCACAAGTGACTGGGAACTTAAGCCCCTCAGAAGCTGGTGTGGCACATCCTATGGACACAGTAATCCTCCCCAGCTGACCTCCTCTGGGCTGGGAAAGCTCATCCCCATAGGCATCCAGGGCCCAGCTGACTGATGTTGAAGCACAGAGTGGACCGAACATACTGTCTCCTTTGTAAAATGGTTTAATTGGACCTGAGTCCTTGGTGGACTGAGGCTTCCAGCTCTGCTTGTTTAGCAAGAAAAGCTCTCTTAATTTCTTATTGTGGCACACAAGATTTAGTGCAGATCCTTTAATTTAAATGTCAGAATGTGAGCAGTAATTTATTTCCATAAAACAAAAAGCAATAAAGTCAAATATATTAAGCTCTGGCTGTGAGGGCTCAGATTATACAATTTATAATTGTACAAAACACAATCAGAGAAAAACTACCCACCAGAGGATGAGTTATTATCACTCACTTAAGCGTTTGATTCAGGGCTAGCAAAAGCTGTTGCAAGAAAACAATGAAGAAAAAAAAAGAAAGAGAAGTCAAAGCATTTGAGACACTGGAAGACCCTCAGTGACAGTCAAACATGGGGAACGGGACCAGCTGATGTGTCCCTACACCTGCAGGCCTTCCCAAGTGCTCCTCTGCTGCTCCTCCAGCCACTCTGAGGCTTACTCTGACCTCCCAGTTCCGTACTGGTTACACTCTGCCAATATTAATTTTTGCATTACTCCCCTGAAATCACCCTCCCTGACAAATGGTAAGGAACACAAAAGAATAAGGTGTTGTATTCTTTACAGCTAGGACCACATTTTTTCAGCAGCCAGAACCTGGGATAGCCAAAAGCTGGTCTTCAGTAAGACCTTATGTGACACCAGTGATAACACCACAAACACAGCTGTGACATAGCAATTCGGGTGATGATTACCTGAGTCAAACCAGAATGACTCAGTAAGCTTAAACTCTGAAAACACATCTCTGGAAAGAGCAGAAGTATCTCAGCTGGCACCTGCACCAGAGCTTCTCTGAGAATTTGAGCGCTCACCCCCATTCTGCCAAACTAAGATACCCATAAAGTTACCAAGAAGCAATGAGGAGTATCTAAGCCATCCTGGCAAAACCATTACATTTGCAGGAATGTATATAAACAACAAAGGGCACAGTAAAAATGTACAGTGGGTAAAACAGCCTTGTTATTGATATTAAGGTGACAGAGGAGAGGCAGGACTGAGGACAAAACCACCAGAAATGCCATTTGAAAACTCTGCATTATACCACAGCTCCAACTATTACAAAAGCCCCTGAAGCAGAATTACAGAAACGGAGGTCTGGTGGCTGCAAACCTGCTAAGCCTCCCCACTTTCACAGCTGACCCTCATGGTACATGCTGTGGAGGGGCTAAGGATGTATTTCTGCATCTTTTTGGGAGAGCAAGAGTCAGCTGAAAAGGGGCTGAGAGAGCACTCGATCCCCTCATCCAGATTATTGATAAAGATATTAAACAGAACTGGCCCCAAAGCTGAGCCCTGGGGAGTAGCGGCACCCAACTGGATGTAACTCCATTTGCCACCTCTCGCTGGGCTCTGCCATCCAGACAGTTTTTACCTCAGCAAAAAATACACCTGTACAAGCCATGGACCAGGAGAATGGTTGCAGGAAGGGTTTCCTTGGCAAAAGGCATCTGCTGTGCTTTTTTGAGATGAGAAGCACACAATCTGAGAGAGCTGCAGCCCATGTGAGGGCTTATCACGACCAGGAGGACAGGGCACTAAATTTTGGGACTTACATGATTTCCTTGCTGTTTTACTTGTGATAGGCTTCAAGAGTGGCTCTTCCAGCGCCACTTAATGCCATCACTGAAGCCCCAGGAAGTCCTGATTAACAGTATTCATGCTGGGCTGGGGCCGAGGCACTCCCCTCCTTTTTGCTAACCGTTAATGTATTCATTGCCTTATTTTCATACATGCTGATTGAATAGCGATTTATTCCTCTGGTGCTAGGCTAGTCCCTCCATACTAAATGCGAAATCTTTATTCTAACCAATGTCTAAATCATTGTTTTCTGGCGGCGCAGATCATGTGGCACAGATTATTAATAGCTCTGGTCTCTACACCACTTGACACGGCGCTCCAGCTGTCATTCTGCTCCCTGGCTCGTATGATTCTTGCACTGGTAAAGTGCCAGGCCCGGGCCGAGCCCATCAGTCACTGTCACCCAGCACCCAGTGATGAATAGCCCCGCGAGCACCGTGGCGAGGCCCCGGCTCCCGTTCACACGCGCCTGACTTTTCCCAACTCCAGCACGCCAGCTGAGGCCGGGCCCTGCCGAGGTGGGCCACAGCGACCTGGAGAGACCACCCCCCCTGCACCCTGGATTAGTTAAAAATGAAACAAATCCTAATGCGATCATGTCACTAATTATGCATTTAATTCAGTTATAAGGAGCTAATGGCTCCCTCAGTGACAGCTTTTACTGCTAAAAGGCAATTCATTCCTAAAACTGAGAAATCTAATTACACAAAATGCTTCGTCCTAATCCTTTCAAAGAATAATCTTATTTGTAGACATTAACATCCCAGATGCTGCTGCTGTTTGTCCATTATGACAGTGTTTGTCCTGAATAATGTATAAATAGCTCTTTCTGGACAGTTGCATGTCACTAAATCAATACAATTTGCTGCCTTCTGTTACATTAAGTCAGCCTGGGCAAGCTGGAGAAAATTAACCTTTTGTTTCCCACTCAAAGGGGCCTTTGATATTAGAAACAAGAAAGGGTTGGAGGGCCTATGGGAATCATGAGGTCTATTTTTTTTTTTTAACCCACAAAGTATTCAGCCGATCTGCAGGGCTGGTGATGGATATATCTCCAGAAAAACTGGCAAAACATTTCCAGGTATTGGGGGAGACACAAAAGTGTTCTGCTTTCTTGTCTCTTCCTTAAATGCTTCATGTTTCTTCTACGGAAGCAGCTTAATTGTAATAAATTCTACAGTTTCTGTAGAATTCTGTAGTGTTTTGTTGTGAAGGGAATGATACTGCTGCTAAGATGTTCCTTAGCAGTTGTGGTAGCTCCCACAGCCAGAGAGATGGGAAATATCCCAGTGGAGTCGCTTTCCACACAAAAAGCCCTTCGAACACAGAGAAAACATGAGAGAATAGAAAGTCTGTCTCTCATGCAACATAGAACCGAGAAGATGAGCTGAGGGCATGTGGCTTTGAGCAGAAACACGGCACAGTGTAAAGCTGGATTTCAGTGTATTTGCCTATTTATCTTATGCATTAAGAATTAGCTGCCTGCACCTATTGTTATGCTAAAATAACCAGCTCTCCCCTAGTATTACTAGAGGAATTCCAAGTGTCTATGTGATGTCCTGGCGCTATCCCGAGGGACACTCATAGGATTCCCCAAATATCGCTAATATTTGTGGAAGTCTCAGATATGCTTGGTTTTAACCACAAACTCAAGTCTCACTGAAACCACTCTGGCTTTGCCAGGGACCAAGAGTGAAGCTGGGCAGTGCTCAGAACCCAGAACAGATCACAGCTCTGAGTGGAAAGGAAAACACAGCTCCCACCAAACCCACACCTCAACTCAAAGTACATATTCCATGTTGCACTGTAAAGTCATCAGGAAGCCAGCTCACTGGAAAAAGTCCAGTGCTGAGAAATTACGCCCAAGCTCCTGACAGAAGTGACAACTTCAGCTCTCATTCTGGTCCCAGCCTCCAAGCATCTATTCTGTGAATTCACCAGCAATGTCCCTAATTGCTGGCTTCTTGAAACAGCACAGAGGGAACTCAGCAAGCAGAAGGATTAGTAAGAAATTAAGGAGTTCTCTGCCATGCAAAAAAGTGCAAAGTGCAAATTAGAAAATGCTATGTTTCTGCCTTGGTGATTTGGGCTCTGGCTCAGTAGGCAAAGCTTCCATGGCCAATCTTCAGGACAATGTAGGCGGTCAAAAAGGGAGAGCAGACCACAGCTTCACTAGCACAGGAGCACACACCTGCCCCTTCAATGCACACAAGTAAATGCAGGAACCCCCTCCTTCCAAGCATGCAGCTCTAACAGACACTAAAAGCCAAAGTCAAAAGCTTGCTGTTGGAAGTGAGAATCAAATAACAGTCTATTTGCCCAGAGAAATAACAGTACAATAAAGCATTTGCATGGTCATCCCATGAAAGGCTACAAGAAGGAGCTCCCTGAGGCTGCACATGCACTGCATAACATTAGGAAGAGTTCCTCACATGGTGACAGGGCTATTGTGACTGTTTCCTGTACAGAGAGACCACGTCTGGTAGAATTACAGATTTTGCTGCCATTTCGAACCCATTCACTCCCTGTCTACTCATTTTTCAGATGATTATTTTCTTTTCCGTGCCAGCCTGAGTTGTTCCATTTTACTCTTCAAGAAGGTCTCATAGAAGGTTTCTCCTGTGGGGGCTGCAGTTCAGCTCTCCAGGACTTTTGCCATTCGTGGCTTCCTGAATTAAATTATGGCAGCTACTTTGTTAAACAGAGCTTCTCCTTGCTTCTTCATCCTAACAAGACAGCAGATCCAGAGACAACCAGCAAAGCTCCCTTCACCACCCTGCATTGCTGGATTGCCATTGCTTTCCACAGAGATGGTCAGATTTAGAGGGGCTGGGTGGATGTTGCTTCTGGGGTCACCTCATGAAGGCAGTGACTACCCTGTGACACCACAGGTTTCCTCTGGAAACACACTGTGGTGAGGCATGCACAGAACAGACCTCATGGGAAGCCCTACCAAGTCTATTTGCCCTGTGCCAGGGGCATCAACCTCTTACTCTACTGCTTGCTCTGACTCTGTCACCATATGCAAGCAAGAGCTGGGGATTGTGTGTGGCAAAGGTTTTAAACTGATTGCATCACTACAGAAGGCATGAAATCGCTTCTTTAGACTCCCTGCTGTTAGTGTTCTGTGACCAGGGGGACATAGATACAAAGTTATGTCAGGTCAGCATTTTCCACATATACTAAATGTATTTAAAATATTCAGTGTATCCATTTGAATATTTTTAGGGGGATTAATTGTTCAAATCTAAAAAGTTTATGCCACTCTAATGGACTACTAATGGAAGAAGCTTTCAAAAAAATCTCTGCTTTGTTCTGAGACCAGACTGTGACCTAACCACCAGGTATAAAATGTACCAATATCTATCTTGCACTGTGAAATTTAGATTGCAAATCCATTATGGTAGAGTCTGTGTCTTTTATGTATTGTGCGCGGCTGAGCAAGCTCACGGAGCTCAATAAATAATAAATGGTAGGAACCTGACCTGGAATATTAAACATGATCTGAAAGACTCTTCACCCAGGAAATTTGGGTTCGTTTTCCCCAGAAGCTTTGTCCTGGCAACCAAGGTGCAGCTGTGACAAAAAAAGCCAAGTTAGCACTGCCTTCTGGCTGGGCTGGGTGTGATTTGAGTCCCAGCTGTTTCCTCTGCTGGCAGAAGCAGGCAGACAGCCTGTCCCAGTGGCTGGCAGGACACGTCAGCTCAGAGTGTCCACCACTGCCCACCTCACACACAGAGTCTTCAGCTCCCCTTTCAGATGTCAGGAGCCTTATGGGTGAGCTCATCTGGGGCAGGAAACACAACTTCTCACAAGGTAGTTTTCAGATCCCTGGGCCAAACCAATCGGAAGTGTTCTGGCAAGAAAATAAAATTAGTAAAGCTGATTTGCAGTGTATGACCAGGATCTCCCATACCTTAATCAGCTAAAGAGTCAAAAAGAACCTGATTTTTTTCGTGAGGACCAAGTATTTAAAATATTCCTCAAGCAGAAACTATTTCCCTTTGATCATCTCCAAAATAGTTCCTGTTTTGGTTAAAGAGAGACGAAGATCAAACATAAAGATTAAAAAAACTTTAAAAATTACTACCTTGTGATCACAGTGGTTTGAATGGGTGCTTGGAACCTCATTTAGTTATCAGGATAATGTGAGGTTACTAATTTACTGTGTTAGCAAGGAGGCCACAGAGAAAGGGCTCTCTTACAGCTCTCATGATAAATAACAGTTCCCTCTGCTTAGTCAGTAACTATTGCTTAGTGCTGGATTTAGTCTTGATTTAATCAAACAAACTGGACCTCACTTCTGTAAGATCTGTAAGAAAAGAATACAGAAGTTGGACGAACACAGAACCAGGAAGGCAAGAAAAGAAAATTTTGATATATTTTCCTTCCCAAGGGAGTTGTGGTGTCACCCTAATTTTTTAGCCTTCTGATGTCTGTAACCTTGGAGTCAGAGATTTTCACACACTTTCATGTAAACAATAGACAATGTTTTCTTAACTGTCCTTTTTGTTTTCATTCCTGTACTGTGACAGAACTTTTGATGAGCATCTCTTTTTACCAGTGAGATTGGAGAGGAAGTGACGCCATCCTTCCATTCCCTTGTCAAACTGAGAAATGTATAAATATAAGGAAAAATAAAGTTCGTCCCTTTTCTTGCCCATCTCAGCTCAGTGCGTGCCAGAGTGGTTCTTTCTCTTGTCCTATAGCGACAGTCGTGGGTCTTTGGAAAGGCCTTTTCATCACTGCATGCATTGCCACCGTTTTTATGCTGTGGAAATAATTGCTGGAGATACTAAAACATTCTACCCACCAAAGAGATGAGTACTGGGGATCAGAGCAGAACACACATGGGTCTGAGCTGCTGCTGGGGAGATGAGAAGCTTACATACCTTTGCTCACTAACTCTTTGGCTAGCAGATGATTTCCCAGAATCACAGGATAATTTAGGCTGGAAAAGATCTTCCAGATCATTGAGTCCAATCATTAACCCAGCACTGTCATTTTCACCCCTAAACCATGTCCCCAAGAGCCACATCCACCTAGTTTTTGAACAATTCCAGGAATGGTGATCCCACTGCTTCTCTGGGCAGCCTGTTCCAATGTTTGGCCACTCTTTCAGTGCGGAAATTTTCCTCATTTCCAACCCAATATGCTATTCTGTGGACTATGTTTTACAGTCATGTGGCTTAACCTTTGTGGAGAGCTGCTTTCTGTTTCTGAAATGAAAGCCTGCCATAGTAAAGCCAAGGGTTATAAGACAAGTAGAATTATAGGTCTGGAGCAGAAAAGCAGGCATGGAAAAGTGGTACATTGAGAAACGATCATGTTTCCTGGTTAAAGAGTGCATTTTACAACTGAACAGATTGCAGAGATAAGGGAACCCCCTCTCATTACGTGAGTCTTCGATCTTCCGTGTGCACTTTGAGAGCCCATGGAGCCAAGGCAAAGAACTGAGCTAATTCTATCAAAAGAAAACACACAGACTTGCGTCCTTCTAGGGGTGCACATGTGCCCAGAAGCAAGATGGAAAGAAAGTGAATAAATGAGTTTCTGATATTTCCTTCGAAGTTGACATTCTTTTGTTCCCAAAATGAGAGAGGATATATTGAGAGTGGTGTCTGAGGGTATACCTGGTGTTACCATGATACATCTGAAATAAGAAATTCATATCATGAAACATTTCCTATTACATTAAAAAATAAGTCCTATTTCCATGCTGCAGAATAGCACCCAATGGGAAACCTATAGCAATGTCATTTAAGAGGGAAGTGAATAATATGTTTATTTTCCTCCAAAAGACACCTGGAGAATGTATTGTCTACAATATACGGCATCCTTTCCAGGTGTATTTTCTAGGATTCTTCACTGCTTATACTGTTTTAACAATCAGTGAACAAGAAATTCTTAACAAGAGCAAGGGAACAAGATTTTCTTACCAAGAAAAAAGTACACGCTCAGTATCTCTTGCCAGGGATAAACAGCAACAGTCTCAAAAAATATTGAAAAACTACAGATTCATGGAAGAAGTACTGATAAAATGTAAAATATTAAATGTCACATCATTGCTTACCAAACAATCTCAGCAGCAACATTTTCATTCAGACTGAAAAAGGTGCTGAAAGGCTTTGTCCCTAAGGATTGCCATTTCAGGTACACCGCTTGCCCTGCACACCCAAAACACCAGAGGTACCTTAGAGGCCTTTTGAGCAGCATCTGGAGGTGGCAGAGGAGAGGGAAAAGCAGTGCCCAGTAGCCCACCATTAGCTCTGCTTCCTTGGTTCACTGGGAGGTTTGTGTCTGCCTGAGCAGGCTGGTGTGGTCAGGCAGAAAACACAGCTGAGCAGCAGGGCCTGGGCACCCCTCCATCACTGTCAATAAGCGAAATGGAGGGCCCTTACATCATTTCATTTACTATTTCAATGATTACATAGATCATTGCCTTCCCATTGTTTCAGTGATAGATTTAATTAACTTCCAATTAATCACAGAGGGTGATATTTAATGCTCAGCCCTGCACCGAGCACAGTGTCACAGACCAAAGAATATATTTTGAAGGCTTCAGTAATCAAGAGGTCATGGAAGATAGATGTTCTTCACCAAAAGAGAGAGAGAGAAGATAAATTTGTGTGTCCACTCTGCTCTGGCTAACTGTTTTAGGATAATTGTTTCACATCCAAATTATAACTTTCCTAAAGGTCTATCCATGCACGAAGCTAGATAAAAGGGAGGAAGGGGGGTAGGTTATTGGGTCATGTTATAGAGACTTCATAAGGCTATAATTCCCATTGGCAGGCAGCGGCAAATGTTTGCAGCTGCAGTGGTTAAGGCCCCGACAAATGGGCAGAAATAAATTCCCTGTAAAGATACTTCTATTTAGATAGAATGACTTAACAATACCAAACCCAAATCAATGACAAAAAGGAGAGTTTCTTTACACTAAGGGTGATTACAGGCAGTGCAAACCCTACAACTCATCTGCTACCTTTCTGGGAACAGGATGTCAACATCAGGGCATCTGCTTATGGTCTTTTAGAAGGTGTTCAAAGGATTTCCATTAGGGAAAAAATTCCCTATTTTTTAAAGCAGAAACATTTAATTGACAACATTTTCCTAATATATCTAGTGAACATATATGAGGTGCCTGTGCCACTTAAAAAATACTAGATGGCATGAGTGAAATATATTTCAGGCATGAAAAGGAATTTTGTTTCTTTTTACTCTTTTGACAGCATTTATGTCAGGCTTTTGCCTGAGGCAGTGCCCAAAGGTACTACTGTAATACAAACAGTGACCAAGTGTCCAAGGCTGAGAACCCTCCAAGTTGGTTCTCTGGACCTGGGCAACATCTGAGCAATTCCAAAATTCCCAGCTGTGCAAGCCAGGGGACATGCTCAGCAATGCCAGAGCTCTGCCCTGGGAGCCAGACAACCTCTCCAGCTCACCAGTTCACAAATTCCCACACAGCCCCAAACCCCACTGCAAGCACAATGCTAGGGCCTTAAAAGAGTAGTGATTTGGCCTGAAAGAAAGGATAAAGACACTGAAATAAGGATAAGGAGAACCCAGAGAAGCTGCAAGGAGCAGCAAGGAAGAGGAGATAACTGTGGAAGGACAGAGCACCAGTCTCTGGTCTGAAGGGGCCAGCAAATTTGTGACAATAGCCACGAGACATTTCAAGAAGCCCCTGAACAAGATGGCTCAGTACCTCCCCCTTGCCAGGGCTGGTAAGGCAGACAGGTACATTTGCAGAAATGCTGTACTTGGTGTATGCTCTGAGCTTGCCCTGAGCACCTCGTTGGGATGACCTGGTCCATTCTTAGTTGCTCAATCATGCCTTCTCCTGGCCTGAGCTGGGCCCTGTGCCACCACCTTCCTCACTACCACCAGTGACACGCTGCCCACTGCCTGCCCCAGCTCCAGACCTGCCTTTTAGAAACAGTAATGAGAGAGGGAGAATGTTTTCCCACCCTTATAACAAGCAAAGATATCCCATAAGGATTTCTCTCATGCTGGTAGTCCTGGCTAACCTGACACTGTGACAGTAAATTCAGCTGTGTGCATGTGTGTGCATGTGTGAGTGGGACAGAGAGACAACAGGAAACCTTCTAACAAATGCAGAGTGTAATTCTTCCCTTTCCTTTCCTATGGCTAATCTCTGAGTGCAAAGTAATTATCTTTCTCATGACTTTAAATCTCTCTCTCTGGTATATTCTTGCCTGTCCAACACGGCTTTATAACTCCTTCATCTGGCACACAGCTGGCGTGCCTCACGGTGGATTCCTCTAAAGAGTGATTTAAAGTTGCTTTCCATCAGTGTAAAACTAATGGGCAAGAAACATCTTGACACATGGTAACTGTAAGCAACACACTTGGTCAGCTGCGTACAAGACACCCTCACTTAAGGCTTTCCAACTGTTCTCTTACAAGCACTCACCAGGCTCAAAGCCCAGCATGCTTATTTATTAGTATCTTCACTTGCCCAGGTGTCTCTTTTCAGATAGACACTCACCACACTTCTAATGCAGCTTCCCATCTGGAGTTACGGCCTCTCTCTTACTCTGTTCCTAGAGATATTGGAACCTGTTGGCGTTTTAAATCACGGGACATGCTCGCTGTTTTCAGGGTTTTTTAAAAAAGAAATGAACCTGAAGCTTTTTCTCTAGCACTCAGCACCTTGCCGCAGCAGCATGAATACACCAGCCTGGAGCTTCCCTGTTATGATCCCAGATTTACCTCAGCTGAACTAAAAGTACTGCGAAATTATTTCAGGTTTACCAGGCGTATGTGAGAAGAGAGTTTTAAGCTCATATAATTTATCTTCATTTTCCCTCTGTGAAACAGAGAAGCCTGGGCAGAAATGGAACCTTGGGGCAGCATTTTCTTACACAAATAACCAAAGCAAGACCCCAGGCAGGATCAAGGCTCTGAGGAAAAGCACCCCCACTTACTCTGATTTAATCTAACTAGCTGTTGGTTGTCAGGAGTTTCAAGAATTCAGCTCAGTGGAAAACCAGCTTCTTTATTTAGAACCTGGATGTGATTTTGTGGTTGCTTTAAAAAACATGAATGCAACTGTGGTGATACATACTCACTCACTAGTGGAACTAACTGTCTAACAGTCCAGTGTCTACAACTCTGTGCTTCAGGTGCCAAGCCTTTCACATCCAGAACTTAAAAAATGTTGAGTGTAATACATTCTTAACACGAAATCATCTGCAGGGAGAGAATATCTTTTCCTCATGTGCATGTAAAACCACTAAGTAAACAACAGGGGAGTTGTAAGAGGAGCTTAGGACATGGCACGGTCTTGCTTGAATATGTGTAATGCAAGGTTTGTAGGAACACAAACAGATGCACTTGTGGGAAACGTAGACAACAGAAAAAAAGCTTTTGCTCACAAAATGTTTGAGGATAGGCTGAAGAAGAACTTTTGTGCCTAACAATTTGTCTGCTTTTTCTAAAACATAACATTCTTCCTGGCTTACAAGCTGGAACATTGTACACACCAAACTACTACACAACTCAAACATTTTCTTTAAAGTAACAGGATTTATTAGCCCTTACCTTACTCTGCCTTTCCTACCATCTCTTCCAATGCATCTTGAACCTCAATTATAAATAAATGGCTTCATTGCTGCATTTTTTGCATTCATGGCCCTCCAAAAGATAACTATTTGCTAAAAATAAATTTTAAAATCTGCATATTCTGCAGGCAGCAAAAGTAGTGTTCTCTGCAGTGAGGTTGTGATTGAAACATCCTCAAGATACCCTAAAGTGCATCAAAGGCTGTAAATGGTAGAACTAAAAAAAAAGTGTCAACACAGAGAATAGAGTAGCCAGAAAGGAGGTTCAAGCCTCTGAACACCTCTCTGCTACCCCAGCCAAGTAGGCAGAACACATTAGAGAGACCAGTGGTCTTAAACAAACAGAGGACAGAGAAAATATGTATGTAGTATTTTTACTCCTCCCAAAACTATTGTGTATCAAGACTGAATAACTCAACACTGAAAATAGATGGACTTCTGATTAGGAAGCTTGAGTGACCTTTTCCTAAAATCCATGGATGACAGTAATTTCCTATTTGCTTTGTTAACATACAAATTTTGCATCTTGGCTTGTTTCCTGCTTTCTTCCCTCTACTCGAAGGCTATTTCCAATTCCCAAACACAACTCCCTGCCTCTTACAATCTGTACAAACCCTCGGCAAATGGGGCATCCTCTGTGCTCCCCTAACACCATGGGAAAAATATTCTCTCCACCCCTCATTTGAGTCACAGAGCTGGCTGCAGAGAGCAGAGACTTGTAATTATGTTTAAACTTCTCCCACCCTGCGACATCTCAGCCTGGATGCCAACCACAGCACTCACCACAAAATTGCCAAAGAAAAATAAAGATCAATTCCTCTCGCATTCTAGCCTTTCTGCCCCATTAGAGGAACACAGTGTGAGCGCTTCTCCGAAAGACTCCAGCACCAAGCAGACATTAAACATGGAGACAGAACACGTGTACATGCGTGTCCCCTTGTCAGTACACTACTGACTGCGGGAAAGAAGTTTAGCGGTGAGCCTGGAGCGGAGGAATATCGTTCACTTGTTAACTTCTACTATTTTTGGCAGCAGAAAATGCAGCCCCAGGCCACCCACCCATCCAGGTGGGGGAGCCAAGTGTGCCAGGGGCCCTGGCATCTGTCACTGTGTCGAGGAGCCACCACCTAATCAAACACAATCAGAGAAAAAGAAATACAGGAGAGTGGTGCAGCATGATGAAGCCACCCTCTCACTTGGCAAGCATGTGGTCAAACTGAATATAAACCCTAGGATTTCCAGTGTCCTGGCCACAACCCCTCCGGAACGCTGAGCGTAAGACTCAGGTAAAGGCTTTTTTTGTCAGAACACAAAAGTAGTTGTTAGGTGCTTTCTAAAAAAGCTAAGTCACTGCTAAAAGACTGGACAAGACAGGGAAGTTATCCACGTTTTGTACAATCCTACCACCTAGCTTTGTGAACAGCAGTATTTCCAGGTACAGCAGGATTCCATGCAGGCTGGGCGTCCACTGTGCTTGGCAGGAAAACAGCAAATGCTGAGCATTGTGGATAGGAAGATGCAGATGTGTAGAAACAGTGAGACATGTCCACACGTACCTAAACAGAGGCACAAAGAAATTGCTGACTTGTCCAAAGGCACGGAACAGCCTGTGGCCAGAGTCTTTCCCCAGTCCCACCCTTTAACTCGGCCCCCTCCTGCTTCTTGCTCCCTTCCACAGAGAGGAACAAGCAGCAACCACAGAGCCAAAACAGAAGACATAATTTTGGACATATTTTAAAGAGGCTGTACTGGATTTTGGATATGCCTCAGCTTCAAATGAAGGCAGACAGGGAACTACTGCCCTGAATGTAGATCAAGAGCACTATGGTAGGAAAGGCCTTCCACAAAGAGCTACCTAGCCCTGCGCTAAGCCTAAGTTAGATGGTGTTTATTTTGTGGAACTGGTTGGGATCCTTCTCTGATTAACTTTCTTTTTTTTCTGGCCCAGAGACCTGCATATTGTGTAGGGATAAATCCAGGTCATGCTCTCTGAAGGTAGATTGATACCTCAATCAGAAATGCTGAAAATCCATGTTTGACACACACGTTGTCAGTGATGGAATTTGTCAATGGAGGTGGCCCACTCTGAGTGTCCAACGATGGCAGTAATGGCCCAGAGAGCTGTGGGAGAAAGACACCCACCCTTGCTCTAACTAGAGCTAAACCCTCATGACAAATGCTTTTGAAAAGGTCTGGGACAGGTGTAGAGCCTAGAATTACCTGGGCATGGGTACCGACATGGATAGCAGGATGATGCCACAGCACTGTGTCCCACAATGACAGAAACAATCTGGACAAAGAAGATTTCTCATTCTTCATCCAGCCTGTAAAAGATGATGTTTATAAAAATTTCCTGTCTGAATTTAGCCCCAGACGATAGCTGTGAATCATGCAGGTGACCATGTCCCAAAAATTACAAAAATTACAGGCAAAATACTATTTGCAGTTCAGAGGTGTTCTGTAGAGATTGCTGAAAATTTTGCCTCTTAATTTATTTATTTATTTCAGGGATTTCATAAGGGGAGTGTCTGTCTGAATGGAGTAGAAGTTCAGAAAGGATGTCAGCATGAAAGGAAAGAAAAAAGAGGTTTTAAGCCTTTGGGAAAGGAGAGTATACTTTACACATCCAGTACTGGAAAAACATTTTGGAAGTGGATCCTTGACCTGCCTAATTGCCTTGAAAGAGATGACCACTCATTCTCAGGTCATGAGAGATGTCCCTGCAGACACTGCTCATGGGGGTCCCAGCTGGATTGCACTGTGACACCCACGGCCTGCTCCAGGGATTTGGTCATCATCAGATAGATCTCCTGCCCCTGTGGGGGCCACAGCTAAACCCACAGGTTAGGCACACCCGTAAGAGTGCTGGTTGCCAATGTTCACCATTCTTCCTCTCAGATGGTCAGTGTCTCAGCCTCAGGCCCCACCTCCTGGTACAGCACATTAGCTACTGTTTCACCTGCTGAAGTGCTCCTTCCCAGTTTAGTGTCCAGCTCTCCCTGACTCTCAGAGTCCAAGTTGCAAAATTATAAACGTGGATATCTGGGAAGAAACCTTGGGGGATTCTTTGTTCTGGACCTTCCTTCTAGTTCCCTCCAAACCACATGCTCATTTCCACAGAGTCAAGGGCATTTTTCCAGAGGTCTACATTACGGAAATGGAAGCCTTCAATATCCCAATCATCTTAGGATAGGTTTAGTCTTCGTAAGGTCCAGTTGTGCTGGGCTGCACCTTGTAACTTTACTGAATGAAGACGTTTTACATCACTGCATTTATTGTAACAAAAAAAGCACGACATATTTCTATAGAATTATGTGGCAACCCCCCTAGCAAATAACAAACAAGTTAAGAGGGCATCTGTCGACACTGGGCCTTGATGGATTTCAGTCTTGCAACCTCTGCGTCTCTGCCTCTGACTGCATCAGCTTATTTGGCCTAATTAACCTGAGTTTTCCTTGCTCAACAGAAATCATCTCCATGAAAAAGTCGTAGCTTGCAGATTCTGAGAAAGGTTTTTCTGTTTTGAAATATGAATGAGAACATGCTCCAGGCCATCTGGTGCTGGCCTTCGTAAATTCCAAAATGGATTTATTACAAATTAAAAAGGAATTTTGGAAGTGTATATTTTTGGAGCTTGTTCTGGTGTTTACAGATAGCTTGAGACCACAAAACTGTGGTGGTGTGTAGTTCATATTTGAACAAAGGTGTGTCCCCCCCAGTCTTCCTCCACATCAAGTGATTAACCCCAAGGGCTGGGGCATTGTTGTTGGTGTAGGGGAGTGGATATCATGACTCCTCCAAGGCAGTGTTCTTCTCATTTTAAAATAAATGAGATAATTGCACAAAACCAGTGAGATAATTGCACTGCTAATGATACCTGAGCAAGTACCTCCACGTGGTGATGTACCAAACCCTTTGGGGAGCTCGACGTGACCGTCCAGCACAGACATCCCTTGCGTGATGGCCCCAGGACATTTGTTTCCTACAACAATTGGCTGGAAATCTGCTTGTTTCCCTGCAGCTTAGTGATACCAGTCTGCCAGCCTAGCAGCAGGCACTGGGTGTTAACATCTGGCCCAGGAACAAGAGCAGAATTTGGTCCTTTGAGGGCAAAGGAGAGAAATATAGATGGTGGGAAACCAACTCTCACGTACTCTTTTGCTGCAGGAGTAAGAGCTTTAAGCCAGCAGTTTTAAAACCACAGCTCTGTTAAATAATCCAAGAAATTGGGAAAGCTGATCTTGTAGTCAAAGGACAAACTCATTTCTGAGTAGTTTCATTCACTTGGGAATAGTGCATATTTAATAGAAACGAAATACCTACAAAAGCCCAGATGCAAGATTTACATTCAACTGAATGACAAAGGATACTGAAAAGAATTGCTACATTTTGGTGAAAATCTTCTGCTTTCAGCATTTGTGAATTTAGGAATACTTTCATTTTAAAAAAGCTTTCACTGAAGCATGGTTACCCCTAAAAAAAATGAAAAAGCAAACTTGCTGAAAAAATTAATTTCCAGTGGCTCTGTTCTATTCCCTTAGGTCTTTAAAAATCTCAGATTGAAATGGATGAATATGCAAGTGCCACTTATTGACGGCCTCCCACAAGCAGTGAAATCCTTTGAAATCATTGTGGAGGTAATTGTAAAAGAAGTTATATGCATAAAATTACTTCTCTGGTGCAATATGGATCATAAATCAGTTCACAATCAATCTACCCACAACTATTTCAATCTAGAAGATTTAAAAATATATAGCTATACATAGGAAACCAAAGTAAATGACCTGAAGCAAAGGGACATGTGATTGAAAGACGTATTTTCTTCTTGCTGTGATGCAGCATGAAGGAGCTGAAGAATATTTTCATATTAATTGAATTTAGTGAGGAAACTCACTGGCTGATGATTTCTTTTGATACTTAATCACACTAATAGCATGGTGAAAATGTTTGGCCAGACCCAGCCACAGTGGTTACTGCAGCAGCTAAAAGAATATATAAGGTGAGCAGGGGCGACTGGACACCAAGATCCCTGGATTTTGTCTCCTCATGACCTCGTTAATGGTGGCCAGATCTAGACTTCTATGTCTCTCCTTGCCATGAGTGAATCCCAGCTGCTTTATGACTCCTGGGCTTACAAGAACAGATAAAACCTGCAGGTAGGTGATGCTCATCCACATTTTGAGAACTTTTGCTAACAGGGAATCCTGGATAAGGTTGGGATTTTTTTTTGGTCCTATCAGACTCTACTTCTGGATAGTCTCAAGGGTATAACACAGTCTTCTTTTATTTTTCCCTTAAATCTCTTTGAAAGTCAATAAGCAATCCATAAAGAAGCACAAGGGCTCTCACTGCTGCGTTACCTGATCATTTAGTGTAATGCTGATATTGGTTTAATGAGTTGGTATGCAGTTGGGGAGGAAGAAAAGGAATCATCTGCAGTTGGATCAGACAGCCTTGGTGATGAGGGGAGAGCTGAGTTTTTCCTAAACTGACCAGCTACATATCACAAAAAACACAGATATTGAGACTACTTTCCAGCTAATCTGTTAAATATAAAAAATCTCTGAAAAGAATGTGCTCCATTTAACAAACCTGCACTTTGAACCACAAGGAGTTTTTAAAATTCACAAAAAGGAATGGTGGGGTAGACTGAGATGAAATGTGGAGAGGGTATTTCTCCTCAGGTCCATACCAGAATTTTATTTCCTCCTGAGGAAAAAAAACCCTTATACCAAACCGCTAGATTATTTGCTTCATTTTATAAGTAGAAAAATATTTTAAAATGTGAAATAAATATGTTCAATGGAGCCTGTGCTTAGCAGAGGAAGAAACTGTGCAAAAGGATATTTCCAAAGGACAACAAGAGCAGGCACTGAGCAGATTCTGACTGTGTTCACATACTTACAATAACAGTAGGTGAAATACATTATTAGTGAAGGTTGATGTTGACTTTTACATTTTCCAAGGGTAAGGTTTATGAGTAATGGGTCCCATAGTAGCCCCATGTTACAAGAAATAACACCATTATAATATCAAAGCTGTAACCAGAGCGCAGAGGGGACTGCAATAGAAAGCTGGAATGGAATCATGCTCACACCCTGGGTTTTCTCACCTCTGCCTTAAAGAGATTGGGTTTAAATAAAAAATGAGGACAGTAGCTTTTCACCGCAAAAGTGGTTTGGAAAATTACCTTTGGCCTACCTAAATTTCCCCATCTTGTTTGCAGAGCAGAAAGAAGTCTTCTCCCTTTATTCTGAAATGTGCTGGGCAGCCTAAAGAGATGCCATGCTGTACCGGAGCACTTGGAGTCTCCAAGGCATGGGGAGCTGGGTCACATCCCTGTTCCAAGTCAATGACAGCATTTAGGTAATTTGGCTCCTGGCCTGTGCCTTTAGAATTGGATGCTGTCTTTCTGCTCAAAAGTAGCTGGTCACTGTTTCTGAATCCTCAGATTTAAGGGTTTTCACTTAATAAGTTTGAAGGGATGCCTTGGCCACTTGGGTCAAGCGTGAAAGAATTCTACCCATGAATTCACAGGAATTTCTTGCATTTCCCGTTTCCAGAAAACACCTCTTGGTATCCTCAAGAAATCTCAATGCCCTAGACAGCTCAGGATGAACATTTATGTTATGTGCCTGTAACATATCCTTCTACAAAGTGAATATCCAATATCTCAACAATTTTAAAATCTCACATTTGCCCAGGGGGTCTTCACCTTTGCTTTTTTTCTCCCCCTAGTATCAGTAAATTATTCCTGGGCATTTGTTTTTGTTTACTTGAAAGCATAAAGGCAGTCCTGGGTCTATTCCTGCTCTGCACACCCAATTTTTAGTTCTCTTTTTTTCCTCTCTCTCTTTTGAATTCTTTTTGTTTATCAAAACTACCTTGATATTTAAAGAGTCAGTGTGGACAGAAAAACAAAAAAGAAAATAAATTTCAGTCCTTCTGTTGTCAGTTTTTGAAAGTAGAAGCAATTATAAAGATGGTATCTGTTACGGGTCAAATTAGATGGGTGCATGGAGAAGCCTTTCCCCATTCCCTTCATGCAGTATTAAAAAGGAAGGCAAAAAAACACCCAGAGCCCAGTCTGTTTAAAGTTTTCAAACCCAAATTTTCCATTTTAATCAGAAAAGGCTTGTCTGGTGGCATTATAGGATTTCTTGTTGGGAGTAATCAAAATGACACATTCCTGAGAGAAATATAACTTTAAAACACAGTCCATAAAAATGGAGTATATAACATTACTGACATTGCAATAAAACATGGTAAGACACTCTTCTTAGAGTTTTCTCAGCATTATCAACAATCCTCCTGTCATCTCTACATCATGGGAAAGCTGAGAAGAATCACAATTAATTACCTTTGTGCTCTATTTACCTAACCTGCAGATCCAACCAGGTCTGTTAGAAGTACAAATCATACCTACAATTGATGTGAGCATGACAGCAAACCTCAGTAACACAAGTACCACTAAAAAAAAAAATTATCTCTTTTTGCTAGCAGGACTTAGTCCTTACTCTTCACCCCATCAGTTTGAGGTGTCTGAAGGTTGGTTTTTAGAGGCATTGGAGCTGGGAATTTTACCAGTCTGGCTCTCCACAGGCAAACAGAGGTACACACAGTCCTGATCCTGCAGTCTGCATCCTGGAGGGTTCCCAGGAGGACAGAGACACATGGACACAGGTCCTGCTGAACTGTACAATAAGCTCACAGGTTTTGAAGTACAGAATATCATAATCTGGTGCTTTTTGTTGCTGCTTTTAGACAGCAACAGTCCTGCTGGCTTCAGCAAGTTTTTAAGTCCATACTTTTCCCACTTGTTTTAGGAGAGTGTTTGCATGAATATCCATGGCAATAAAATACACACTTCAAATCAAACAAAACCTCCAAGCCAAGTCAACGCTTCCTAATGCCTTTGCTCTGTCACCTGGGCAATGCTCCTTGTGTGACACAAACTACTCCACAGAGCTCAGCCTTCAACTAAGGTTACCTTTGCTCAGCTGAATAAATAAATTCTTCCAGTTCACTATTTTTATCTTGAGTTCGTGTCCATTCCCAGAGATCATTCCTCTTCTTCTCCTCTTGCTACAGGGCTTTCACAAACTCTTTTCGCAGGAGGCTGTTAGAGCCCTGACCAGCCCATCCCAGCCTTTCCCAAGGGCTGCCCCTTTCCTACTTTGTAGAGTTGTCATCAGGAGAGGAAAGCAGGAAAATACATACTGGTCAGGGTGGTCAGGGTCAGAGGGGCACATCTTTTGCCCCATTTTCAACTGTTTACATTTTTCTTCTACTATTTTAAGTTTTTGAGCTGGTCATTAAAACCGCTTTAAAAAGCTACTGGAAGCACACCAAAACAGTACTTGACTGCTTGGCATGATTTTCCCTTATTGTAACTCAGAGCAGACCTAATCAGATCAAAACTCTTCAGAAAGAAGCTGAAACTGCTGCTTGAACTGCAAGCACCCGCAACGGGAAGGGATCAGGCACCCAGCTGGTTTCATTCCCACAAAGGAGACTGCCTTCTTCAACAGCCGCGAACATCACCAGGAGATTAACAGGACAAATTAACTGAAATACCACACGCAATTCATCTACCATTTCATTTGATTGACGCCCGTATCCACCCACTTACTATTACCCTAATGAAGATGCCATAAAAACTCTTAGTTACTTAAAAGCCAGTAATTAGTACAGTTTAAGGGTGTATAAACTCAGGAGCTGTCACACCATCCACCCAGTGGGGTAGCTATTAGTGAAATGGAAACAGGGGAGGCCTGGCATGCAAAACAGGAGCTGTGTGATCTGAATAATTCAACTTCTGCCATCGGTGGTACACGGCAGAGCCTGATGGATATTCCCATCGCCAAGGGACCCAGCCTCATGCCTGCTTTCACACCGCTGTTTGCGGGCAGGTTTGGCTCTACACAGAGCCTGCCTCTCTCAGCTGCCGACAGGGCAATCCAGAGGCACCAGCAGGGGGATCGCCTGCTGCCCTGGCATTAGTGCAGCTCGGGCAAATCCCAGCATTCGAGGTTTAAGCTTTGCATCAGTGAAGATTTATAAGACTAACTCTTTTTCTCAACCATTCTCTCCCTTTCTAGGCAGAACTGAGTTAAAAGCACCTGTCAGTGGTCTGTGGGTAAGGACATGTCCAGGGTTTATTAGCTCTTCTAAACAATTCAGAGTTGACACTTTCCATGAGAAACTGCCCTTTCACTTGCAGAACTTTCAGGAAAAGCAACTCCCTTCCATCTTCCAAAAAAATGAAATCCCCAAACTCAAACCGTTTCTATTTTTTCAGTGTAAAATTCATTTTTACTCTTCTCTAGCATAATAGGGGCTTGCAGAGTGAAATAATTCCGATGAACCTTGCCCTGTTGTGACTTCATGTGATACCTGCAGCATTGCAGTGGGTTGTTACATCAGATGAAATTGTACAGACAGTTACACCCCATTATCAGGAGCAGGTAATCATCTGCTGTGAAGAATTTTAACTCATTAAACCATATGGTGAACTATTAATTTATTTAAGAATAGTTCTGAACATTTGAAACATGGATCAGCACTTGAATTACTCAGCTGAGCTCACTCTCTTTTTCTCATCCATAAAAGTGACAGAAGTCAAAAATGGTGCTTTTTGAAATAGGTCCAAATTATGGCTTAATGCCAACTCAGTATTTTTGTTTTGATTTTTTTTTTTTTTTTGTGTGTGTGTGTGGGTTTGTTTAAACATGACTAATATGGAACCACAAAGATCTAGCAGCATAAACAAAAGAAAGGTTGGAGGTTTTTTTTAATAGAAAATTTCATAGTGATGATTAGCAGGCTGTGGAACTTTTACTTTACAAAGGGACACTATAAAGGAAATGGCTGTTTATTCAGTTCCTGGGAAAATAACTAAATGCTGGCTGGTATTTATTCAGCTGAATTATTAGAATAGCATTTGCTCCTATACTTAGAGTTGTGTCAGCATTTCCATTATGAAGCTTAGCACTTAAGAAAATCAACCAGAAGCAAATTGGTTAATAAATAAAAATAACCCAAATAAATCAAATTAGCTTTTTATAAAGCTAAATTGCTTTTTAAAATTCTGACTATTTAAAAAAGATGTTGAAAAGAACAAAGAGATGCTAGCAGCAAGCTGTACCAGAAAGCCTTCAGGATGCTTTCATAGTGCTAAATATATAAAATGTCCTTGGAGAAGCAGTTAAATTATTTTCTCAGTACATATCAGAATAAAGAAAAAATTGGGAACCATTTCGTTAATAACTTTGTACATTTGAAGTTGTTTTTCTATGTAAGGACAGAAATTTACTTTTATTTTGATTTTCAGATACTTTCTATATTTTTCACCATTTTTAAATTAGAGGTTGATTTCCCATTTCAGAATTTCAGTGAACTGGATACATTGATAAAGATTTTAACGAATATGATTAAAATTTTCTCAATATATTATTTTTTTCTCAATAATTAGAAAAGGACGGTTTCACTTGGAAGATATTGAGACTCTTCCAAATATTTAAAAAATCATAATTTTCAGTCAGTATAAAAAATTGCAGGATGCTTCTGCTCTGGCAATATGTGTGCAATCACACTTCCAGTACTATTAAATTGAAGCTACTCTGGTGTGCAAAGTTACACACTTGAACAGGTTTTTGAAAAATTTTTGTTGATTCATTTTTTTTCAGGAAGCAACAGCTACAAATTCTGAGTACTGAAACTGCTAAATCTCAGTGTCCAGAAGGATCTTTGACAGAGTTACACCCACAAAACAGCAGTACGCCAGCTAACCTGGGGCAGACGGCTCAGCTTTACAACCTGTAGAATTTTGTGGGGAGCAGAGCCCTGATAATCTGGTTGTTTTTTGGGGTACCCGTTTGTTCACTCTAGGCATCATCAGCTAATCACGACATCTTCCCTCTCTTCCTCAGCCCCAGGAGGTGTCTCAGCACCTCATCCTCCTTAGTGGGAGGCACTGTCTTCTTTTCTAGTAATTAGTTAACTTGTAATACCCCTCATCGAGTCCCTCTAATGAAATTCTTTCTATTATTGATGCTACCACTCCTTCCGAGGATGAAAGAGACAGCACGGATGTCCCTGTGTCAGCATTCTCCATCACTAGCTCCAAAACGAAATGTGGAAGCCCTAACACTTGTAGTTACAGCAAGGTTCACCCCCAGGACCAACGCACTGAGCTGCCAGAATATACACCCTGTTATTATTGATAACATTATTATATCGCCTCAAGCAAAGCTCTCCCTCACCGCTCACACAGCCGCCGTAACGAAAGCATCCGTGGCATTGGTCCTGACATCCTTGGGATTGCATTTAATGTCTATGCGACCTGAAGTAAACCCCTGATACCTGATCATGATGCTAAGCTGTTTATTTATTTATTCTTCCTCATTTCCAGTGGTGAAGATGATTAATGCCGCTCCCTTTGCTGCATTCACCTCTGCTTTCTGGGGGCTGTCCTTGAAGGACATCCGCTTACAGAAAACGCTGATAAATCTAATCTTTCCTTGTCAGGCTATGCAAATGATGACTTTATCGGAACCTGGGAACACCTACTTCATAAGTGTGAAAAACCACTGGAAGAAACTCCAGTGGACAGCAATAATCCTGATAAGGAAAAGAAAAAGGAAAGGAATCCTGTGGCCAGCACTAGTGATATAAACCATCGCACCTATGAAGAATGCAGCACAGTTCAGATCATGTAACAGAGAAGTAAAGCACAAGTGGGAACTGGGAGGTTTCAGGACACTGTCTTTAGGATGAGAGAGCATTTCTGGGAAATACTAGCAAACACACACATTTTACACTGGCAGCAACTCCATATTTGATAGCTGCTACTGCAAGATCCAGGAGAGCATTTCATGTTAAAAAAATGAGTCTGATTACTCCATTTCCCACCCTGCAGTTCTCAAAGAGATTATGATTTTTCTTGGAGAATATTAATCCATCGGAATGATTCATCACACAGTTCCTGTGAAGAACCCCTGGTCTCTACAGATTTTCTCAGAAGCTTGGTTAAAGACAGTCTTCACTACACCCCACTTAAATACTTGTGGAGAGCATGTCTGAGGTTTCCCTTGGGATACTTTCTATCTTTACCAGCACTGTCTGCTCCAGACTCTGAACACACTTTCTGCAAAATCATATGCCAGCTGCAAAAGCACCCAGAGCTTTACCAAATATCCATTTGTGAAATCAAAATTTGTCTCTCAGTAAATTCACAGGATTGTATTTCAAGAAACTTGTGTTAATTTCTGTTTTCTACATATGCCCATACGGATGAGCTTAGAGCAAAAAATTACCTACAGTGTACTGTCATTTTTATTTTGGGAAGGCTGTTTCAAATGAAGGAATTCAGCATAATCTCAAAAAGGGAACAGAGTGGATGAATTTGGTCATCTCTGGCAAGTAGCAGCATGTGCTAAAGCTGTGGCAATACTATTGGGACCGTGGTGGCACAACCACATGAATGAGGTGAAGATAGCAAAATGCAATGTTTTTTACAAGTATGACTGAAAATTGTCATTGTTTTTCAAGTGTGTCTGTTGTTCTTAGGAAAGAATCAAAAATAAAGATAATCTTCCTATTGCAAGTCATGCCCTGATTGTGGATGAGACCGCTCCTTGTACAGACAGGGCATAAAATGCCTTATACCTTTATCTCTCTCAACAGAGAGCAAAGGGAATGGTGGGAAATGTGGGGGCACAAGTTAATTGCTCCTCATCAACTGGCTCATAGTTACCTCTAATATGTACTGTAGCTTAATCCAGCATACCAGTTAGGATACAATATAGAAGGAGCTAGAACTACTAGCTGAAATTGGTTCGAACCCAAACAAATTTAATGCTGGGTTGCATATTTGGTCAGCTAAATTGTGTCTGAGTTTAATGTTCACATGTCTGTGTGTTTCTCTGAGTCAGCTGGACTAAGAAGTGAGACTTTATAAGAGAACCTGCTCTTGTGGTATTGCCAGCTGAGGCAAAAGGTAGCATCCAGACCTTCAGAAAAATCCACTGGGTGACATCTCCCACTCAATTTCTTTCGAGACTGTGAAGGTTCCAGATTTGTAGATCTTTAGGTGGAACAAGAAAGAGAACCTGACACCTGAGCAGAAAGTTCACTGACCCACAGGGACGCAGTGAAGGTGACCCTAAGATACATGCCCACCTTCTCAGAAAGGACCTCTGCACAGGGCTGGATGTCACCTTTCAACCCCTGTGACTTCTGTCAGTGACACCAGCCTCCAAAGCAAGTGCTCTGCCTCTCTGTTCCTTACAGACAGAGTTTCTGAGCAGCAGGTTTCATGCATTTGAGGCTTTGACTTGTTATTTCAAAGAATGAAATTACCTGTCAGGGACATTTGCTATATAGTTTTACCACCACAGCATTACTATTTTAAATACTACTAGATTATTAAAGTTCTCCTTCAGGAATACTTTAGAAATAATTTTGCTGCCCTCTAGCCTACTGTTGAAATCTCTCTAGCATGCCAGCATTATCCTTCAGGAATGCTTCTGAAATAGCTCTACTCTCTTTACTGTCCTTTTCATTACTATTGAAATCCTTCCAGAATGCTAAAGTTAACCTTCAGCGAGATGCCAGAATAACTTTCACATTCTGGAAGGGTTTCAATACTGATTTAAAGGATATCAAAATGCAGTTTTATGTCTTTTTTGTTTTGCTTTGTTTTGTTTCAGACTAAGGATTGTGGTGGCAAAAGATAGATATAGGAACTTCACTGTGTTGTGTTTCGTGTTTATATAAATACGTATAACCACTGAAGCTGCAGTAATGGTGATCCTGGAACCCAGAGAAAGTTATTTTTAAAAAAGAGCTTCTAAAAATTGCCAAAGCATGAACTGAGGTGACAGCAGGGAATGTGGTTTTGTTTGCTTAATGGACCTGCAAGTGAATTCTGCTGATCTGACTCTGACAATGAAAGTTTTGAGGGCATGAGCCAACTCATTTGATTAAAATGAGAAAGATCACAAACCTTTGCCCCAAACTCTGACTGAACCCAAATTAAATCTATTTTGAGGTGTGAAAAGTTCCTTTTGTTTTTTGTTGCTGTGCACGTCTGTTTTCAGCAGGGGAAAATGTTCAGATACTGCAACAAAGACTGTGTCTGTAATGTTTCCAACTCAACAGGATCAGAAAGTCCCAGTGTCTGGAAGACATTTCTAACTAACTCATGAGCATCTGAGATAATTTAGCATTTCCCATGTATCTGATGCATAGCACTTTCCCTTCCTATTCCTGCCCTTGATTCAGATCTCTCTATTAAATCAGACAAAAATAGACACCAACCTGATCCCCATGGCTGACTTACAAGTAGAAAGCAAAATTTTAGTTTTTGCAAACAGTTAAAGGACTTCTGCTGGTGTTTGCTGGGGTGAGTGAGCCAAGAACCCACTACCTGTGCCATTTGAACTGAGAGCCAGTGAAACAAGAAGAGGACGAAATTCCAAGTGGCCCTCAGGAAACTAAGGAGCATAAAGGCATCACACACCTCAGCATCTCCTCCTGGGTGGCAGCCTGACTCAGCCTCCTGTCTTTATGGAACCTGTCCTCAGGCTCGTCACCTTACCCAGGCATTGTGGCCCAAGAGAAAGTGCCCTGTAAAAGCCCAAAAGGCAAAAGGCAGCTCAGTATTCTTCCTGAATCCAGCAGGCTCCACAATAGAGCCATTATTTAGGAGCAAATAATTCTGATGGTTGCTGGCACTTTCATGCTCTGGCAAGCAATCCTGGCCCGGCTCAAGTCTAGAGCTCTGACCAGAATCAACAGAATAAAAATTAAATGATTAATGCCTAAGCACTCACTGAGTGCCTCCTTCTCTCCATCACTGGGTTTTTCCACTTTTCTCTGCAATTCCATCCACAACTAGTGGTGATCAGCTAGGACTGTAGGGGTCACTTACACTTCTCAGCAAGAAGCCCAAAGAGTTTTGATCTAAAAGAAAATCTTCTGAAAAGATTTCCTACTGTGTCAATAAGGAGTCTTATTAAACTTTCATAAGATATCCAGTGATGTTTTTAAAATGGTTTGTCATGGATAGAAGCCTGTAGCTAAAGCAATATACAAATGCATTGATGTCATTTTTTGTGAATACCTTATACGAATATTTGTAATAATGCTACTATGTAGCTTAGAAATACAAATTTGAGGAACCTGATCATGTTTCTTCTTTCTGTCTTAGAATGAAACCAGGAGTGTACATTTTGCACAGAAGAGCTGACATGCTTTTCTCCTCTAGAAACCTAAGGGCAACAAGGTTATACCTCTGTTTAAAGGTCAATCCCACACACAAGGTTGCCAGCTGAATAGCCAAGCTGCTCTGGAAAAAAACCCCAACTAACTGTGCCCATCTCCACCACCGTGGAGACCACGCCTTGAGGCAGTGAGCTCATTTTAACTAAGAGCATATCTGCACACAGGCAAAGGAAGAACCTACAGCAATGTCCAATAGTAGACGTTTCAGTACAGCTAACAAGGTCCTGCTCCTGCAAAACTTCTGAACAGGAGCTGAATTTCGAGTACATGAATGAGACCTGGGAATTGAAGTGAGGAAAAGTCTTATCTTCGTACAAGTGCTTTGCAGGATTAAGGACTACTCAAACAATATAAAGCAGTGACACATTTTCCCCTCCAGGCTGTGAAACTGCCTCTTGAATTCAAGCAGGACTTGCAACTGTTTGCTTTATTTCATCACAAGCTTGTTTAAATACTGGAGGCAAAAACATTTAACCTTTCCATTGTTCAGTATTGCATCCCTGATTTGGTTTTGTACAGCACTGTTGCTGGAAGATGTAGAGTACAGTGGTAAAAGCAGCCTTGATCATATTTGTCACCCCACCACGTATTTACACTCTTTCCCAAATTTCAAGTTGTGAACGCCAGCTATTCCTCATCACAAGGGGACCTTTACTACAACAAAATATTATTTTAAAGCCATACTAACAGTAATTGGAGGCAATTGAGTTTTATCAACTAACACAAACTGTGGGATTTCAGAGTTGGATTTCAGCTGGTATTTTAATGAAGTGTGCGCTAACAGCACAAAATCTTCTGTCACTCCAGCAGCTGAGTTTCATATACAGACCTTTGATAGGGTGACCATGTGTTAACACTCACATGGTTCCAGCACATGAGTGTACACACCAGCAGTGCACAGATCCATCACCCAGGTCAATTTTCTCCCCCCCTTTTCCTTCCCCATCCCAGCGAATGATCCAGTGTGGTGGGTACAAGCTCTTGTTCAGGCACTGGAAAGGCCAATTGCAAAGCCCGACCTTTCCTATTCCACACCACAGGTCTGCATTCCTGGTGTGGCACCCAGTACTTTCTGCTAGACTGTGCACCCTGCAAATGCTGTCTTTTGCTGAGGACGCCAGTCCCGCTGGGGTCAGTCCTGTGTCCATCACAGCAGAGAAAGCTTTTCTGCTAGGTGAAGTGGGTGACTGGATCTGTCCCTCACGCCGGCACTGCGGAGGAGACCAAGTTATGGACCTTCCTGTGGTGTCTTTTAGATTTCAAGCTACTTGGACCAAATCTGCAAATCAACCGGATTTTGGTCTCCTACATATTTCATAACAAATTTTATACTGGCTACGAACATTTCATTAAATCTTTCAAAGCGTGTAGACGCCTTCATGGGAAGTGGAAATTTAAACTCAAAGTACTTAGAGGAAAGGGTCAGGAACAGACAAAGTTCTCCCAGAAGGTTCTGGCACTGCAGGTGAAAAGAAAATGTTGAAAGCTTCTGTGAAGACTGTCTAGAATTTTGCACAAACATTTAAAGGTATATTCATGATGACTTTCCCTCCCTTTGCAGATGATTTCATGTCATGGTTTATACATTCTCACAAAAATTCAGAGCATGTGTGATCATGTAACTTTTTTTTTACTGGTCGGTGAAACAACTGGTTAATATATTTAGTCTGGAAAGAATAATAGTAAAACTGTATTTCACTATAGCAAAAAGTTGATCTAAAGGGATCAGAAAGTACACAGGCGCCTTTAAATGGATCGTTTCGTTCACTGAGAATAAATTTTATCATTCTACTTCTAATTTCTGTGGGTTTCTCTCCTTCAAACTTCATCTTGACACAAATCACAAAAAATAACTAGACTACAGTTTTGATAAAGAGAAGACTTTTCTTTTTAAGCAGCTGACCATAAATGATCTTATGAACTTGAAACTGAAGATGAACTACCAAGCTCATCGGTACAACAATTTGATTAACTTGGAATTCATTATCTGTAGCATTGCTATTTGGATAACTGCAAATTAAGCCAGAGAAAAGCAGTATGACTTTGCTCAAGTTTAAGCTTTGCTCATTATAAATGCGAGATTGCTGTTGAAGATGAGCTACTCAATTGAATTAGATTGTAATCTGATTAGTTTAGAACATACACCTACTATGTCAGATTTCTCAATAAGCATAAACGAAACAAGAATTTCCTTTAGTTTGTTTTCATGCCTACTGTCCCAACCTGCTTTAGGCTGAAACATCTTTCTCTTACCCTTCACGACAACACAAATGAAAACAGACAAACCAGAATAGACTAAAAATGTAAGTTTTCTAAGGCTGGAAGTACTTTTGACTTGGACACAAGAAATCTTGAGAGTGTTTCAGGTATCAGTTTATAGAAGTTGCAATCAAATATATTTTGAACCTTTACTGCTATGACATTTGTGCAATAAGAGAACATTGCTAAGTCACTCCCCTGCTTTCCTTCCCAAATATACAGAGGAAGAAGGAAAGTTATTCTCATGCAAGTGCAGACATGTACAGGTCAAATCAGATGTCTGCTGTCCTACAAGAAGAACTTGGAAGATCAAAGAATTCAGATCAGTTTTTCCCAGGGAGAAGGAGATGTTCAAAGTTAAGTGGGTGGATAGAAAAATTTGAGGAAGCATGATCTTTTGCTCAGAAAATTTAACAGCTGAGGGATGGGTGGAGATATGGACATACAAATAGACTGACAAGTACAAATACTTGATGCAAACAAGCATTTCCGGCTGGAGGCTCAACTAGAGCATCACAATAGTTTCTTTTTGTATACTAATCTGCAAGCTGTGTATATTCATGCAAATACAGGATTTGCATGTTGAAAGATGGTTACAGGAGTATATAAACCAGATTGTATAACAGCACGTATTTTAGCACACTTAATTACAGCAAGCTGATTTCTAATGCTTTTATTTCCTATGCGGTCTTCACAAAAATACATGTGTGGCTAAATATTTCAGAAGTAGCCAAAGGAAATTATTTTTGGACTATATGTTGGTCTTCTTAAAATCTCTTATCCCACTAACCAGGAATCATTCAGGTTTGGTTATTTCAAGATACGGCAGTCAGTTGTCCTCAGCCTTTTTCGCTGTGACCATATTTGTACCTGGAAGAATATACTAGATGGTACTCAAATGATGACAACTATTACAGGTTAAATAATCTCTTCTAATGACTTGTCTTTCTTCTTGTGATTACATGATGAGTTTTGCTAATTGTTCAAAATTAGTTGATGAAATTATTTCTTGAACATCAGTGACTATAATGAGGTATGCAAGCAGCACTGGTAAAATGCAGTTAGCCCTTTAAATCATGTCTTCTCATTTCTAGTCTTTTTCTGAACCACTGTAGCACTTTTCAGTAGGTTCTTCTGTGAGTTAGAGCCACCAGAAGAAAGGAAAATGTTTCAGAAGGATTTCAAGATAACTGATTTTTCTTTTTGTTCTGAACTGGAAAAAACGACAACATATTTCTAAGGTCCCACACAGGAAAACTGTAACTGAGAATTAGTTTAGGTCTGCTCAATGGGACTTCTGTCTCAGTAAGTTATGTTAACTAAATTTGCTTCCTAAGCATGAAAAAATTAAACTTTTGTTCTGACTCATCCTCATCTGGAGAACAATAGGATCAATAGTGGATGGATATTAGCTATAACCTGCATGTGCCACTCCAGATGAGTAAGATGCAAGAGATATGATTTAAACATAGATAAACAAGGGACAGATACATTTCAGAGACTGTTCTGCAAGAGCTACAGGTCAAAATAAGTTGACAGCAAGAAAATATTTTAAATTACAAGCTGTCCATGTTATTTCACATGGCGCAGCTTTTTATTGCCTGGCTTTCTACACAACAGCATCAGAAGCATGTAACATCTGTCAGCTGTAGGATGTGCTTCTTGGTGGTCTGCAGAAAGGCCTTTCAAACGAAAAGCAAATATGTTTCTCCATGGCTTTGAAACCTCTCCATTTCTTTTAGAAAATCATGCTATTCATTAATCACATGCTGAAATTTTTATGGGAGGACACAAGTACCTGAACACAGGTGATAAATTTCTTAAAGGAACACTCTGAAAGACTGACAAGGGGAAAGATTACAATGATTAGTGTCTTTGTAACTCCTTAGGTAGATAATATCTCCCAGTCTTCTTGAAGCAAATTACTACAGGACTTTACTCATAAAACAACTAAAGTCTCCAACAATAAATTGAGCAAGAGAAGGAAAACAGAAGCAGGGAACAATTCTGTAAGTATACATTATCAGCTCTTACCCATAGCACATTTGGAAGATTTATAACAGCAAGAGCATCAAGTTTCTAATATCTTACTCGAGGTAATGGTAAGAAAGGGACAATAAGAAAAATACATGCATTTAGAAAATAAAATTATTTTGTAAAAATAAAGGAATAGTTTCATCATAAAAAAGAGGCAGAACTTAAGGAAACTTAAACAAAAATTACACTTAAAAGCAAAGATCGTGATAAAAAGAAATGTTTTACAGAACAGGCACAATATGGTTATGATTGGTAGCCAATAAGTTTATGACAAAGTCATTCTTTTCCACTGCAGAAAAAATATTTGTTAATGAAGAATAATGCCTTGAAAATGTGATGTAAGTGCAGAAAAGTGGTGTTTATCTTTAGCTTGTGATGCTGACATCAACAATAGAGTGCTCATATTAACCCACTGCCCTTAAAAATAAACAGCAGTGCACTTTAATCTTGGTGTTTCTACTTTTATCTGAGATTAGTCCCTCTGCTTTGTTGAACTACAATTAAAGGGGGAGAAAACATGTAGAAATTAAGCAAAAATTATGAGTACTTTTTAGAGCACGAGAACTTTATTAAATCCTCATTTAGGCTGTTATGTCAAAACATTTCGAAGATGCATGAAGTCCCTGTGCCATTCCAGCTTTATGACCACAATCATTTATGTTAAACACTTAAAGAGTATTTATGTTCTCAGTGTTAAATATTAGTCCTTGCAAACACAGCTCTGGGTGCTTGCTCCTCTGCATTCCCTCTACATTTGCCATTGTAGTTTCAAAGTGGGGCAGCCCCCAGAAATGTTGACTTCTCCAGGCCTCCGTCCAGCACTATGGAAACTGGTGTGAGTCAGGACTTTAAATTCTACTGGAAGCAGACCAAGACCTGAATTTGGTGATTAGACAAGTGCTGAGTTTTTGCAAAGCTCCCACCAGAGTGAATTTCCCTGCAGGGCAATGGGTGACAGGGAGACCCATGTGTGGCAGTGCAGGTCCCACACCAGCTCTCCCAGCAGAGCTTACAGGCTGTGTGTGGTGGTACTCCCATATGGCACTGAGCAGTTCCCATCTCTACGGAAGAGATGCCTTTTTTCCCCTCATGGGTCTCTCTTCTGAGTACCCACCTATGCTCTTGGTAGTCTCAAAGTCCCACTCCTTCAACAGTGAAGAACAGGCAGAAGCCAAGGAGACATTAGGTGGAGAGTGAGATGACCCCCACATATGGCATTGATGGAAACAAAGAAAAGCTGCAACACGGGCACCAGGCTTGGGCTACAAGCAGGATGGCACAAATTCCTGGCTTGTCACTGTTTCACTGACAGGCCTGAATCAAGTGGTTTGCTCATCTGCTTGTGCTGCCTGTGAGTGGTGCTCAGCATCTCTGGCTGTTGCAACAGAGCTTTGCCCCGCCTGCCTGGCTGGTATGTGCTTTGCCCTGAGTGATGGTGGACTGAAGTTTGCTGTAAAATGGAGCTGTGAATCCTTCAATTTAAGCACTTATAATTGCTTTTCTCTAAAGAGGCTCCTATGGAAGAAAGGTCATTTTTTCTGTGCAGATCTGCTCAAGCACTAAGTGCAGCGCACACAGCACGGAAACACAAACAAACCCCAATAAGTAAGAGTGAATTGATCAAGAAGGGATGACAATGCTGTGAAAAGTTTAAGACTGACATCTCCATTTAACACTCTAACTTCTATAAAAATGCTCAACTGATATCTCTACTTATTGAAATGTTTAAAAAGGGAGAACAAAATGAAAAAATGATTTCTTTGGTTACTCTAAACATGAATTAAAAAATCCCAACCCTTTCAATCTACAGAAAGGAACCTGAAAAACATGCATTTCAGTTAACAGCCTGTTTATCTCTGTTCACAACTTTTGGACTACCTTAAATGCAGCTTTTTCAAGCAAAAGTTTGTTCCTCTGCATCTGCTGCACATTGGAGTGTCTAGGTGCTACTGTAAAACAGTGTGCCCGCCAGTTTGTGTGGAAGTGAGCAGTGAAGAAGAGAAGACCACCAATTTCTATTCTGCCGGATCATTATAACTGAAGACTGCCCCCTTCCTTTTTATCAAGTGCTCAGAACCTTTTTAAAAACCACTCTGCTTTCTTTTGCCAGATTACAAATGCCAAACCTCAGAATGATTGCTGTACCCAGGAGGCTTCAGAGCTGAGGGAGCAGTGAGCTGAACACTGGTTTGAAAACATGTTGATTCCCTTTAGAGAAGCAGAGTGGCAGAGAACACAGAAAGGAAAAAAATCCTCTTAGCAGAGTGTGTGCCAAACCTAGAAGCATCTTTCTGGGATGCTCTGCCTTAACACAGATTAGTTCATGGGGAAAGTTGCGATTTAAAAAAGTCAAGGACCAACTAAGAACACCACGTGCTCACCACAGTAACACAACCAGTAGGATGGAGATCAGGGATCAAATAACAAATGAGATGCTGAATACTGATGATTATTTTAAGCCGCCTGTTGGAAGAAAGGAAGGGAGAGAAAGAAAACAGAGGAAAAAATTGTCTTTTTCCTGGTGCAGTGCAAATCTGGGATGTACCCAAAGGGAGGGACTTGCCATGTACCATTGTGTCTTCTCTTGAGGACTGCAATAAAAAGGTGTGATCTTCAACATCAAAAATCCAACTTATTTTTAGACGGATTTAACTGAATGATAGCCCAGATGTTTGTACTGTTAGTGTGCTCAGAATATCGAGAAAATTTGAGCAATATCCTTCCCCCAGACAAGGGTTGTGCACTGATCACCTTAAAGATCTTCCTTCATTTTCTTCTGCTTTGCAAGACAAGCTCTGCAGCACGTTGTGCAGCACGCATCAAACTCAGGCTTTTTGCAACATGTGGCTGTAAGCTCACTCCAGGAGCCACCCTGGCAGGTCTGAGGAGCTGTGCTATATCCTTGCCCTGGGAAGCTGGCAGTCACAGGGTACCCACTTCTCTGGCTGTTCTAACATACCGTCATTATGTTTCCTTTCCTTTGGCTGGCATCACAGAAAAGGGCCTGGATTCGGTGAGGAGCACATTCCACACTCTGTGCTGGATGTGTCAAGAACCTTTTTTCACTGCGGGCCTGCCCACATCCTGGCAGGACTGTACGTCACTCCCTCACATGGCATTAGCTCATGGGGACTGTACAGAGATGTATTATTCCCCAGATAGACCAGTTCTTAGCACACACTTATTTTTGGTAGTTTCCTGTTCCTCTTTGTATTTATCAGGAAACAGGTGAGAAGAGGGCCACCCTCTAAAAGACCTGTCTTTTCCTGTGAGCCTGAAAAACTCTGTGGAGGTGAAAATACAACAAAGAAAAGATGTTTCATCTCCCATCAGCTAAAGCAGGAGGTTTACAGCTCACTAGTCATCTCCTGAGAGATCAGAAAGCTGTGCATGAATATGTAGGTATGCGCAAGACAAGCAAAGCAGATGTTGTAGTAATCTCTGCTGGGGCATCTTAGATCACAGAAGCTAACCTATGGCATCTTTTCCAGCTGCCAATTTAACTATCCCCTCCTCCCCCTGAAAACACAGAGCTCTCCCCTTCTGCAAGACTGAACTGCTTGAGCCTAATGAGTGAGCTATGCTGATCGGGCCCATCGTTGTGGCTCTCCAGGTACCCATGCAATGGGCTCTGGAAGTGCAGCTCTACATCCCCAGCCCGCCACAGCCATCACATGAGCATTCCCATTTCTAGAGCTAAGCACATTTCTTTATCCCTGAGCCTCTCAAATGAGCCTGCTGCTACTAAGCCAGGTAGCTCACTTGCACCACACTGAGTTTTCCAGTTAATTCTACGTACAGAGCACAGGGGAATCACACGGGGCCGAAACCTCCTAAATTAATGAGTTACAACTGTGAGACTTTCCCACTGCCAGACCCGCACCTCTCTACCACCACATCAGCAGGATTTCAGGAAATAGCTAACCCTTTCATGTGCCATTTCACTGGTAGGGAACAGCCATCAGCTTTCCATGTTGGATGAGGCAGAATGTGGCCACATTTCATATCAGCTCCCTCCCTGTCTTGATTACAAATCTGGCAAGGCCAGAGCAGCTCAGAAGGGAATTACATGGTTGTGCTGGCAGGAAGGAACTGATGTCAGAAGATTCCCTTAGATTTCTACTGCCAGGAAAAGTGCAGCTGAAGAAGAAAAGGATGGAAGTTGCTGGCTACGGAAGAGTCAACTCTTATCCCTGCCAGCCCCTACAGGTAGCATCCACTTCCCTGTAAAAGCAGACTGCATACTGCCAAAGACAGAAGACACTCCAGTTTTTAGTAAAATAGTTTCTCACAATACATCACTCCTTCCTCATTCCTGTTAATAAAAGCAGAAATACTTGCAATCAAACCAAAGCACAAATAGCCCACTGAAAGTGAGAGGCAATACTTAATATCAGAAAGCACCACTGAGGCTGCACTGGGAAGGCAATGAGAATACATCTTGATGAGGTCCTGCTTCATATTTAACATATTTTCAAGCTCTGAAATGAGGAGAATGACTCTGTCACTTTGCTCCATAACACACGTGCACACACGCACACATGCACACACACACACACAGCATATCTTTGACAGCTCAGTGAGGGAAAAGGTTTCATTCTTCTGTAATAAGGACAGAAAAAATCTGACAGCAGACATCTGCTTATACAAACTACTGCCCTGACACTGTTCTCTGACTGATGATGCTGGCTAATGATAGTGAAGGAACTTAAGAAGGAAGAAATCTGTCAAGATGTAGAAAAACTGGAAACAAAATCAAAGAACAATACAGGCTTCCACATATTTTTAGTATTTTTGTAGACATTATCTCCACTACACAACACAAACAAGCTCATGAGGGAAAGCATAGAGAATTAGACCTGGAAAACACTGGGAGTTAACTGTAAATGCCTCCTTCTCAGAAGTGAGTGCTCAGTCCCCTCTGGCTCCTCTGAACATCTCACCTTTCATTTAGATATGTGCCAGGTCTCTATTCTGTTTAACCAGTTACTATGTTTTAGGTTTCAGCCTATGCTTTAGGAAAAAAGAACAGAATAAATGGAGAATGATATTATGTTGTTTCAGCACACAACACTAAGCAAACAGTTGAATATCTTCAGCTAGCACAGTTTACTCTGGCTCTCCCTTTGGGGACATTCTTGCAGCAGAGATGACTGACCACATACAGCTATGGCAGACATTGTGGGTTTGTCCCTTTCTGCCTGGTTCATGTAAGGGCTTACAAATCTGTGGCTGGTGACAAGCCAAGAGAAGCCGTGGGAGCTCAAGCTGAAAGACTTACATTTCCCAGTGCAGAAGTCTCAGAGTTACTTTCCAAGAGTTATCAGCATTACAAAACTACAACAGTCCCAGCTGACATTATAGTCACCAGCGAAAAAGTCAGCATTCCACAACAGTGCTTCCTCCTGTGCTGGCTCCTAATGGAAAGTTGAAGACTCTCAGTGTTTCTCTCTGCTGCACCTGCACAAACTCCACTGCTACTGCCCTGTGGCATCTGGTGAGCTTCTTCCAGGATGAGACCGTGAGGCTTCCTAGCTCCGTCCTCCCCCCTGCCCTCCCACCCTGCCAGCAGGCTTCTTACCTAAGGAAACTGTGCCCACTTCCTATGGAGGCCTTGCCTTGGCCTATGTACCGCAGACCCTGTGCCCCCAGCTCTTTAAAAATACCATCAAATAGAATCCATTTCAGGCATAGCACATGACCTGAGTGAGAGCTTTACTGCAATTATTTACTGCGCTGTTGCTGGGATTTGATCAGAAGCCTCTCCTCCTCCTCTGCATCCCACAAACACAAGATGGTAAAAACTGCTTGAAATTTAATGTTGGTGAAATGAGAAGGAAGAACTCCAAAAGCTTCAGCGTAGCAGACCATCTGCTCAGGAAAGTACCCACAGAAATAATTGCTTGCATGATTATGTTTTCCTTTGTAGAAAATACAGCAAGAGTCACAAGGCTGGGCTTCTCCAAACAAACAAAACCACACCAGCATATCTGCAAGGACATGTCTGTTTGAGTCTGCAATGTTTCTCTTGTGTCCAGAGTGTCCACTGAAAGTAACAAGTAGATTATGTTGGCTTTCTTCTCCACCAGGCCTAAGGCAGAGAAGCTAATAATTCGAGGAGCTGGCATTTTGTGACTCACTTAGCCCCACTGAGGCAAGCATAAACTGTGCACTAATGCAGATGTTTGAAGGGGGAAAGAGTTGTATTTTCTCTGGAAGAGGACGTGGAAGTGACAGCCATTGAGATTTAAATGACAGTGTGTGGCATTAGAAGCCGTAATTAAAATTCATTACAGGTTTCACAGTAACAAATTATCATTGCATGCTACTTCATCAGAAAAACAGTTACAAATTAATAGATTGACCAGTGGCTAAAGTCTGGCAGGAGAAAAGACCAGAAGGGAAAAAAATAAAACAAGACACAAACAATTCTCTGACCTTAAATGTTTGCTTGGAAAATGAAGGAAAAGAAGAATCCTAGACAGCTGACAAGTGCTACCTGGGTATTGCTAATGCACCTAATCTGGTGCAGGCAGCTGCTGGCTAAGGAGGGTGCTAATTCATCTGACATTCCATGCTTTTCTGCTAAGGCAAATTCAGAGTTTGAAGCAGGAAAGCTGCCCTTTCTTTTGTGTCCTTCCTCCCTGTTTTACAAATGGCGGATCACCTATGGTAGAAACCTTACAGCACCTTTCATTACCTAAAGGGGCTACAAGAGCGCTGAAGAGGAACTTTTCACAAGGGCCTGTAGTGACAGGACAAGGGACAATGGCTTCAAACTGACAGATAAATTTAGATGACATGTTAGAAATTCTTTACTGTGAGGGTGGTCAGACACTGGCACAAGTTGCCCAGAGAAATTGTGGATTCCCTGTCTCTGGGGGTGTTCAAGGCCAGGTTGGATGGGGCTTTGAGTAGCCTGGTTCAGTGGGAGGTGTCCCTGCCCCTGACAGGGGGTTGGAATTAGAAGATCTTTAAGGTCCTTTCCAACCCAAACCATATGATTCAATGATTCTTTGATTCTACCTCCCTGTGTATGAAAACTTACTGCAGCTGATCCATATTCACAGAAAACTTCTTCCCAAAACCTTTTTTTAAGGCATCCATACTGTAAAACTGAAGAGGTCTGGGAGACAGCCTTGAGCTCCTTCACTGTTTTTTTGTATGTGCACTCTAGAGTGTCTTTGTGCAAGGACTTTACAGAAAACTCTGTACAGCTCTGACCAGGACAAAGCACCAAGAGACAGGTCACTGAATGCGGAAGACGTAGTTCTGGATTTATTGATAGGTGTTTGATAAAGCTCATAATAATGTAATTTAGCTAAGTGCTTTTCTTTCACATTGTGTTGTTTCCAGGTCTGGAAGCAAGTAATTCCAGAGAGAGAGAGAGAGAGAGAGAGAGCTCTCACTCCTTTACATGTGTCCAGCTACTTGACATAAAATATAATGAGAATGATACTAAGAATGATCATCAAGGCTCTGAGTAATTTAGTAATGAGTCATACTGGCTCCATATCCTTGTGAGGTTCCTAAAGGTGATAGTGAGTTATTTTTACTGTCTGAAAATTACCCTTTAGTGAATAAGGAGAGCACAGGTATGTCCCTGTAATGTTGGAGATGGAGACTGTCAGCCCCTGGATGGCTGACACCAGCCTATCATTCAATCCCACATCCCTGATCTGAAAGTTTGCACCTGGAAGTGGTGGCAAGCTACTCTCACTGTTGGCTGAGCTGCACGGAGGTGCTCTGCTCAGCTCCTAAGTCCCTACTTCCCCCTGTGGACAGGGGAATAAATAAAAATAAATAAATAAGAGGACTGAGCACGTCCAGAGACGGAATGTCACCAAGACTAGGGCTATTACATCAGGGCTGTGCCTGAATAGAGGCTCTCTTCATATATGGGGGTGGAAATCTCTTCCCCGGAGAGCAAAGAATGGTTTCAAAAGGAAAAGACAGAGCAGAAGAGCAGATAGAGTTTTTTGCTAAGAGCTGGCACCCAATCTTTTTTTCTGCCAGTTGTTATGTGCTCTTCTTCTCCACTGATTGATCTGAGTTACGGCACTGCTAAAAACGCTGCTTCAGAACCCAACACAAACTCCACGTGTGACTTACACAACTGCTGATACAAGGCACAATCCGTATTTGTAAACAGACAAAAGCATGGATTAATCTGTTTCAAAATCAGAGATTTGAATTATTACTTTATATATGTGAAGATCTCCCAGCAGCTCCTCAAGAAACTGGACCTCTGTCATGACAGATGAGGTTGGATTCTCTCATCCAAATTTCAGATGATTAAAGGTTTGATGTACAAAGAAGAGCTAATCACAGTAGGCTGCATTTCTATTCAGTATTGGAATTTCTAGAGAGCATGTTTATTATAGGACATTGAAAATAGACCAGGTGAACTTTACTTTGAAGAAGCCCAATTCTTTGTGTGCACTGCCTACAGGCAAGGCCCAAACAGCCACCTCAGGTGTAAAATAGCTCTGTGGCACGTCAGAAATCATCCAACCATATGGTGATTCAATGCAGTTCTTCTCTGAAGAACTCTTCCTCTACATACTCATCCTCAGAACGAGAAAAGGAGCTCTGTGCTTAGCCCAACCCACACACAACTGACCTGCTCTGGTTCTCCAGGCCAAGCATCATGCTTGGGACCATACTTTTTAAACCATTCATCTGCCATCAACTAATTTATCAGTAGGTTGCCACACTGCAAAACCCTCCTTGGGGGAAAAAAACCACAACAAACAAAAATTCTATTGGTCAAGGTGCTCAGGAGTGAATCCTTGAATTTCTTATGACTTAGTGTACAATGATGTTTCATTACATCCAGAATGGATGCTCAGAGGACTTCTTAGAAGAAAAAGAACTTACAGCATTCACCACCCTTTCACACATAACACCTGTCAAAAAAGCAATCTGCAGAAAATGGCAAAACATTGTCATGAGTGGCTCCTAAACTTTTTTCCTTTTTTGTTCTACAGTTTGGCTGTCATATTACTTGTGTTTTTGCTTTAAAAAGTCCTAGTGGCATCAAATCTCTTCCACAAAGCCAGCAGTTTCTCTCTTCTTTAATATATAATTAAAACCAGCAAAAGTAATAACAATGTATAGGTCTAATATGATACTTGTGCCACTATTAAGAAACAGAAATTTTAATAGAAAGATTATTAAGTATTTTAAAAGGCATGAAGAAAAGCCAGATGACAGCAGTTGATATAATCAGAAAGAATTGTTAAAACATGGTTACATGATGCTTATAACATCTCCTAAAATATCAATAGAAAAAGAACCTAATCATGGGTGTATTAGCAGCAGGAGTAGAAAAAGACCTGTATTGACTGAGAAGTGAGTTACAACATTATCAAAACAGGGAAATGATGAATCAAATTAAAATCACCAACTTTGTGTAGGAGAACACCTTTGCACATCACAGTGATGCAATCAATTTCATTTCTCTTGTTAATGCATACCTTGCTTTTTCATGCTTCTATTTATCAGACATGGATGAATGCAGAATGGTTCACTTATTTTCTGGGATCTAACCTGCTTCTACAGAGGCAGCAGTGTCTTTGCACACAAACAATTATGTGTTCATACCACTGATAGTCTTGTCTTTATTTACCTTGTCCTCACTGGAATAAAATGGTGTACAGAGACCAAGTGTAGCTTAGCAAAATGTAAAGTAGGCTAAATGAGCTGGGCAAGACTTAAGAAAAGCTGGCAGCTAGAACCTCATGATTTGCCGAGCTCTACTGCTGGATTTTGTACCTGTGGGAACCTGAAGTACCTCCCCTTGTTGACTCATTTGTGAATGTACCATCAGCAGCATTCCTCCTATGCCCCCGGAAAATTTATGCTGCTGTTCAGTGTGAGACTATCTTCTCTCTCCCATCTCAGGCAGTAAAACATAGTCTCCAAATCAGGGGCAAGCCTCCAGGATAGCAACATCTGGAGAAGAAAAGTAAATAAATAGAAATAATATCCCCCCCATGCCCTTGAAAATTGTTTCATTCTCAGAAAACTAAGCCTGGCAAAAACTCCTGTCTTCATCCCCTCCGAGTTCCTCCCCCTAGCTCCCATCATTCACACCCAATGTATTTATTCATTTTATCAGATCAGAGGGCAGCATTTGGATTATTTCAAACAGCTAACGTTAATCATCAAGACAGAACCTGTAGTTTTTACATGGTGGGTCTGTGCTGAGCTGCGAAGCCCTGCCACAGGCTTCCAGCAGGAGCAAGGGGCTGAGTGAAAGTGAGGTCATGAAAGCCCAGGCTAAGTGTCACAGAAACTGCTGCTCAGCCTGAGACTCCTATGGCCCTTCCTTTTCATCTTTGTTTAAAACAGAGATGCTAAGACAGAAACATCTCTCTTGAGCCGTTCAACACATCTTCAATCACACAATGGAATGTCAGTAAATACAAAATATATGTCTCTGCTCTTCAGATGAAACCATTGCATTACAGTAACTACAGCTGTGGGTGCATCAAGCTATTTTCTGCATGCACATCTTTAAGTGCAAATTCTGTCCTTCGGTAAGGGGCATTCCCTTTGTCAGTTTGAAATGGCTTTTCATTACTGAGTTATTCAGATATAGTGTGATCTCCTACAGAAACATCCCTCTCCCTTCCTTATTTTCAAAATAAAGGTTATGCTGACTGAAAGAGCGTTCGGTTCCAGAGGAAAAAAACCCCACAAACTGAAATCGGGCTCCCAGAAACAACTTCTCCCTGACATGGAGCCAATTCATTTGCTCTTTGCAATAGGCACATCATTATATCTCCCTGTCTTTCAAGCTGCTCTTCATTTTGAGCAGCTATGATTCAGAATCAAGCTTCAGAGCACCAGGTGGTCTGATATAATATTTATGGGTTTCAACCTTTTCACTAGCTTCTCTTCTATACCAAACTATATATAATAAATACAAGTTTCCTCTAGGAAAACAAATTGAAACTTTAAACAAATGTAGCCTACATTATACAGGGGGTCAGAGAAGGTGTGCATAATAGTCCCTTCTGGCCCAGAAAATCTAGAAATCTATGAATTTTGAAATAACTGCATAAAATACTACACTCCGACCCTAAATTTTGCAGTAAACCTTCTCAAATATTAATGAGAAGCTGTGCAGCTGAAGGAGGACAATGCCCTTGGATCCTTGGCTAAGGGATGTTTGCCAATCTGTCCTGAAAAGGAACCCCTTGTATTTTCTGAATGAAGAGAAGTAATTGCTTTACATGTTGGAGTAGTGAATAATGAATGTATTAGCTCGTTAAAAGATCATCATTATCATCATCTGCAACACCACCGCAAAACAATCAGGACATGTTATGGTCTGAATTACCCACAAAGAAATTAATTAAAAAGCATAGATGGCACCTCTGAGGTTCCTGATGCCACTGGTTCTTTACTGTCCCAGTGTTTTTCCAGGTGTCACTGTGGATGGAAGATCTGTTACTTGGTAGCAGCAATAGTGCTCTCTTTTGCAAAACTCCAGGTTTTACTTGTAGTAAGAGGCCACGTCAGCCCTGCTCTTACTGTCCAGCAGGCCAGGCAAAAGACCTCCAGCACAGACCAACAAAAGAACAGTCCAGCCATTCCTCTTAACTTTAAAGCCCTCCCCTTGCCCTGTATGGATTGGAGTTGGGGATGCCGCCACAAGCAGGGAAGGCCATAAGTCCTGCCTTCATTTTGGTTGTGCTGGCCAAAGAAGGTACTGTTCCTCCACCACATCTTCCCTAAGATGATAATGTTTTGTCTCTCATCAGGCTTGTGCTAGTTAATTCACATCTTTCAGAAGTGCTGAAATGCTTCTCTTCTGTCTCCCAATATTCCTTGAACTTAAAACGTGAAGAAAAACTCCCAGGCTGGCATGTGCATGTAGCTTAGGGGCATCCTTCTCTTCAGAGCAGTCACAGAACCCTTTCAGACAGCATTCATTTTCTTTTCATTCTCAGACTTGAGGCCTTGTTCACTCACAGGGAATGACAAAAAGTCCTTTCACTACCAGATATCAGTATCATAATGTTGGTATTGAATCCTGAAGAGTCAATTTGAAGAAGCATGCAGGAAAAAAAACATATGGTTATCTTCCTAGCCTAATTCAGGGCACCAAGCGGTTTAAAACATCTAGGGGAGCCAGAGACTGTATCATTGCCTAAGTGACAGTGGTGACTTGCCTTCAAGAACAAAGAAGAAAGGAGAGACAGATGGTGAGGTCTTGCAGAGTAGCTTTTTCCTGCAACCCGTGGACAAAGGTCACATCCCTCCTTCTGAGCACAAGTGAAGGTGTCCATGACAGCAACCTCGCAGGACCATGAGGAAATAGACCGAGGTACATGCCACCCCTCAGGAGTACTGGTGCAAATCAGGGCTGCCTACTCTGCTGGGCTCTTTGTTCTAAATTAGCCAGTTGTCCAGTTCCCACAGCTCGGCCAACAGTGCCCACGTGACAGACCTACACATGGCAATCTGTGCCTCCTCTCTGAAACACACCAGGGTGGTTTGCTGCTGCACATGCGGAGCCCCGGCAAATAAAATCTGCTGAGCTAAATTACACCTCTGGTCCCTCTGGCGACATGCTGGAGAGACTTGACTCACTGGGGTTTGCTGAGGTTCTTTGTTCTTGGAGAGAAGGTTTGCTTTAGAAGTTGAGAATAAACAAACCAAAATTACAAAAATAGCAGCAGCAGCTGCCCCATCTAGAAGTTCCTTTGCATTTGGCTCAACCACATTTTAGCTAGGCAAACATGGAGCAAAGTTTTGTAACATAAACCACCAAGAAAGCAACTCAGTCCACAGAAGTTTACGTGGTGACTTTGCTGAGCAGCTCCCAGGGGAGAAGGAAGGAGTCCTGAAGCAGCCTTCCAGTCTCAGAGAATCCCTGCCAGCTCATAGAAGGCTGACCCAGGTAATTCCTTTTCCTAGAGGCAGGGAGGTGTCTGCCTGAAGGGCTCCCAGCTCAGGCACAGCCAGATCCAACAAGCAAAGTCCTTCCCCAGCCGCCCCAGCGCATTTGTTCTGTAGCCATGTACAAAGTGATGTGACCTGTCAGACTGTTTGAGTGGGCTTGCTGTTAAAAAGGCTTTAAAGAGGATAGCCAAGAAGCACAGGAACCTTAAAGGACTTTTATAATAAAGCCCTCCCATTTTCCTTCACTTTTGGCTAACACTCTCAGCTGCAGAGAAACAAGTACATCACATTTCTTAGTAAACACGTCTTAGTAACTTAAAAATGTTAGGGAACAATACCTCTCACTTCCCTGAAACAGTTAAGCACAAAAGTGAGATTAAGGTTTCTGAAGTGTGTGTGTATGCGGAACGAGATAAGGCCTTTAAAAAATTGTCTAACAATGGGGAAGCAATATCCCCCACAGTGAGCCTGAAACGGTCTTTATACCATGAAAGAATAGAAGCTCTCCTTTCCACAGATGCATCTCCAGAGCCTGGTTCTTCTTCCCACAGTTTGTCCTGTCAGGGTAGGGGCCACACACACATCCAAGCTGCTGTGTCATCTGGGACAGAGCTGCTGCCACAGCCTTGCACTTTGGAGCCCTGTGTACACAACATGATGCGTGGATTTAAAACTTCATTGGGATTTTCAAAGCAGTGAGCATTCACCTGTTTATTTCCACAAGATATTTTGAAAACTTTCTCAGCTAGTGGGGGAACCCTCCCACCCCCCAAATAAAAATGTCACCGCAGGCAGAGACTTGTTACCTGCAAATCACATATTCAATGTTCAAGGCATGATAAAGAGCAGTAGTGGATTACAGAGAGAAACAATAATTCCACTTTTGCAGAAATTCAAGAAAAAGGGTTTTTTCTCCTCTGTCAAGTCATCAGTTTATTCTCAGTGTATTCAACCCACTTACCCTTTTCCTCAGCACCATTTAGAAACAGAGAGAAGTTTCAGCTAACAACAGTGACAAAGATCTTGCTGGCTTCACTGAGAAGAGAATTTTATCTACTCTCCTGGCAAACGACCATGGAAGCCCTCCTCCACCACTCCAGCTCTGTCAATGAAAACGTGTTGCCTGAAGTTCTGGGAAGAAGGGAAGCAGCAAGAAAGGAAGCTTGAGGTGATATGGCATAGCCTTAGGAAACATAGAGATAGTATTGCTATTAACAGTCTCACCCTCCTCCTATGAAAAAATCATTTAAATGACAAAAGAATAAGATAAGAGCTGATCTGGACATGGTGCAAGTGAAGAGTGTTCATTGCAATGGAAAAAGTTACCCAAAGAGTGCTGAAAGGCACTAAATGTGTGTGAATACCTGGAGAATCCTGTAATAAATTAATTGCCTCCCCACTCCCCTACTCACATGTCTGCAGGGATGGCTCCACCTAAAATAACTGTGTTGTAACTAATAGTTCTCAGAGGCTTTTGAGGACTCCAGTATTTTCACTATTATTTTTTCTTTGCATTGCCTAGTGCCCAGCATCCTCCGTAAGAGTTATCGTACAAATGCAGAAAAACCTTCACTGCCAAATGGCTCATAGCAGAACAGAGTTAATAGTAATTTAAGCCCAGAAACCATCACAGAGAGGTAGCTTCTACACACAAAGTCTGAGGTGTTCTCAGATTCATAGAAGCAAAGAAATTTATTTGCTTAGAGCATCACTTGGAGAAGTTTTTTTTAAATGCTTCCAAATATCTGGGGAAAATCCTTATCAAAGCATCTCTGTTTTAAAATTCTGCATGAAAAATTTCAAAACAAGAGGCCTGCAATGGGATGTACCACCGTCAGGTATGAGACTCTTAGGTGCTAGAAACTGTATATGCTGAGACATAGAAAAGTGCAAAATGACTGCTCATTTCCTGAAGGACAGAGTAAAAAGCCAAATCTCAGAACTTCAAAACAACAGGGAGGTGTGACATTCATAGAATTTACTGTTTTGGAAGGGACATTAAAGATTATCTAGTTCCAACCCCCCCTGCCATTCACACTTTCCCCTAGGTCAGGTTGCTCAAAGTCCCATCCAGCCTGGCCTTGAACACTCCCAGGGATGTGGCAGCCGAAACTTCTCTGGGCAACCTGTGCCAGTGCCTCATCATGCTCACAGGGAAGATTTTCTTCCTAACATATGATCTATACTTTTCTTCTTTCAGTTTGAATCCATTCCCCCTTGTCCCATCACTACCTGCTCTTGTAAATAGTCTCTCTCCATCTTTCTTGTGGCTCCCTTCAGGTACTGGAAGTCTGCAGTTGGGTCCCCCCAAAACCTTCTCTCCCCCAGGCTGAATAATCTCAGTTCTCTCAACCTTTCCTCATAGGAGAGGTGCTCCAGCCCTCTGATCATCTTGGTGACCCTCTAGACTTGCTCCAATAGGTCCATGTCCCTCCTGTGCTGGAGCCCCAGAGCTGGATGCAGCACTGCAGGTGGGGTCTCACCAGAGAGGAGCAGAGGGGCAGAATCCCCTCCCTCCCCTGCTGCCCATGGGGCTTTGGATGCAGCCCAGGACATGTTTGGCTTTTTGGGCTGTGAGCGCCCATGGCTGAGTCATGTTCAGCCTCTCACCCGGCAGCACCCCCAAGTTCTTCTGGGCAGGGCTGCTCTGATCTGTCCATCCCCAGCCTGGATTGGTACCAGGGACTGCCCCGACCCAGGTGCAGCACCTCGTACTTGATCTTGTTAAACCTCTTGAGATCCCCATGGGCCTCTTCTTGAGCTTGTCCAGGTCCCTCTGGATGCATCCCACCCTTCAGGTGTGTCAACAGTACCAGTCAGCTTGGTGTCACCTGCAAATGTGCTGAGGGTGCCCTCGATCTCTCTGTCGGTGTCATTAATGAAGGTATTAAATACCACTGGTACCAGGACAGACCCCTGAGGGACAGCACTTGTCACTGATGTCCTCTGGGACTCTAAGCCCTTGACCACGACCCTCTGCATGCGACCATCCAACCAATTCCTAATCCACCTAACAGCCCACCCACTGAATCCATCTCTCTCCAGTTTGGAGAAAAGGATGTTGTGGGGGACCATGTCAAAGGCTTTACAGAAGTCCAGAAAAATGACGTGTGAAACCCTTCCCTTGTCCACTGATGGAGCCACCCCATCACAGAAAACCTCTGGGCTGGTCAGGCAGGACTTGCCCTTGGTGAAGCTGTGCTGGCTGTCCTGAATCACCTCCCTGTCCTACATGTGCCTTAGCAGAGCTTCTGGGAGGGATTGTTCCATGATCTCTCCAGGCACAGAGGGGAGGCTGACAGGTCAGTAGTTCCCAGGGTCATCCTTTCTTCCCTGTTTAAAGATGGGTGCCAATATTTCCCTTTTTCCAGTCACTTGTGACTTCACCTGACTGCCACAAGCTTCAAATATCATGGGGAGCAGCTTGGCAACTACATCTGCAGATTTCTTCAGGACTCTGGGAAGCATCTCACTGGATCCCACAGACTTGGGTATGTTCAGGTTCCTCAGGTGGTCATGAACCTGATCTTTATTTACAGTCCCAATCCTGCTGTCCATCCACTTGAGAGGTGTGGGAAGAGAGGTTGCCATTGAAGACCGAGGCAAAAAGTTGTTAAGTACCTCAGCCTTCTCCTCATCTGTTACCAGTTTTCCATCACTTTTTTTTGGTGGGGGAATACACTTTCTTTGACATCCCTTTTCTGTATACCTGTAGAGACCTTCTTGCTATTATTTACATCTGCATCTTTGTTCCCAAATGCATTAAAAACCCCACAAAACCTATCAAACCAGAATGGCCATATTTTAGGCAGTTGCAGTGCATTTCCACTTCTCTTTCATCCAGCATGGGTCCTAGCACCCACTTTTCCTACTCTTCAAGTGCCTGCTGCAAAAAGTAGACTTCATGGATGGTTGGAAAGATGGCTATTGGGCTTTATGTGTGTGTGTCTCTCTCTCTAAATAGATACATAAACAGAGTAGTACAGAAAAGTCCATGAAAATTTGTGCTTATAAAAGGACCTTAGGTGTCCTGGGCTGGGGGTAACTGCTTTAAACGCTGATGGGAGGTTTCTCCTTCTCCCTCTTCCCCTGCCTCCAAAAATTGCTGTGTCACAGGAAAAGAGCAGGGCAGGCAACAAATGGATGAGGCATTGGTTTCTAAGCTGGAACCATCAACCATGAATGTAATGAGAAAAGGGACAAGGAGCCAATGTTACTGGAAACCAGTCACACCTTCCTGTGGCTCTTAGCCTCCCCCCTCCAAAGGGACACAGCATGGGCTCTGTGTTATCTGTTCATTCTAAGGTTGGAAAAGGGGAGCATCTATTGTATTCAAATCTGAACACATCCTGCAGCACTGTATGATAGATTCTCCACTAACATCATCAGCTGTCCACACTGTTAATTGCAGAGGCTGCTAATCTGCCTGAGAAGCCAAAATGATATTAGCTTTCAACAGGATTTACATGTGTTCAGCCTTACTTCTGCATCAGCCAGCAATTACAGTTTGAACTGCTGAAGGTGCAGCTTGCTGTAGGCCTAAGTAATATTTAATAGCATTAACAATGCACTTCCCAAGAACCCCCCAGATCTCTTTACAGGCTCACTGATTCACCAGCCTTGCTGTCCAGCACCAGCATTTGCCCTCATCCCAGCAGCCCAAACATTGCCCCAGTGCCTGCTGCCTCAGCCCTGGCAGAAAATCTTGGGCTGAATTCTCTAGCAAAAGGGTCTTCTGTCTGTCACTGCAAAGTGAACTCACTGGAAGAAAAAAAGCACTAAGAGTGTGACAAACACCAGTGTTCAGAAGATGGTGGTGGAAAAAGCCTGGAGAAGAGATTGGGCTGTGCACTGGATAGTGGAGTATCTGCACTCGGGGCACATTGCCTGAGACCAGCCTGTGTCCTTCTCTCTGACCCTTCCTGACCTTTGTAAATCTGGGCTATGCAATCACAGCTGGCAGTGAGATTTCCCTGCCAGAGTCCACCCTCCAAATGGTGCACAAAAGGATGCACAAGGTGTCCTGTGCTCCTGAGAGGCAGGTTTTTTTCCTGTCCAGAGCTGTTGTCTGGCAAGCTTGGGGCACTGATGGGCTAAACACACCCCTCCCCTGTTGACATCTCCATGACACACAACATTTTATTTACATTCAGAAACTGATAAATTAGGGATGGGAATGCCTCTGGAGTGCATGGATGATATGCTCGTATTTACTGTCATCAAAAGGAGTGGCAGAATTTTGTTTTCTTGACACGGAACAAAAGTTGGTATGACCTTAAAAGGTAGGCTTAAAACTGGGTAAAACCACAAGTGCTTCTCTGAAGCAGAGCCAAAACTGGGCTGCCCATGCAAACCACACAACAAATACAGAATATGTTTTTTATGAGTATCTGTGTGAGTTGCATATGAGTATTCCTGCCCATAAACCCTTTTGCTAGCATTTTCATAGAAACAGAGCATGAAAGGTTACATGTTTGTTCACAGGGAAGCCATTATAAGTAGATGAATCAGGTGACTCAATGTTTGTTAATTCTTGTGCAGTATTCAGTCTGCTCTATCAAATAGTTGTTTTCATTACCAGAAGGAATCCACACAGTTGATTTGCAGTAAGAGATATACATTATTATATCATTTGTACTTCTTTTTCGTTGTCTTGGCAGCAAAAGACAGACCTCTCTCCTTTCTTTTAAGCCTTTTTTACTTTTATATGTAATTATATAAAATACTGGAAGAGAAAGAAGTCCAACTGTAAAACAGGGTTGTCAGCGTTGCTTTACCTTGGCTTTCTACCTCTATGTTTTACTTAATTGACACCAAGTAACATCAAGTCAATTCAATTACTTGAGATTAAGGAATCAGTTAGGGAGACAGACAAGTAATAGGCATATATGCATACATCCAGGCAAATACGGAGAGGTGATAAGGAAGCCCTCAATCAAATAAGAAAAAATAAAACCCAGAGAATTCAACACATACATATTTGCTATAATACACAGCAGTGCTTAGATACAAGAACATTTTCAAGCCAAAAATCTTGCCAAACTTCTCACCTCTGATGGATCCCCAGCCTCACCCACTGTGGCTGGGAACATTTGTCTTGCAATCCACAACAGGTAAGTCTAACATACAACTCTAAACAGGTCTCTCTTGTCACTGCAGGTCTATGAAGCCTCTGTCCCTGACAACTGTCTGATTTCTGGCCAGCCTTGTGACCAGGTAAAACCCACACCTGGGCCTGGACTCAGGTACTGGAGCTACCACAAGTTGTAGATGCCAATGCTCCAGCTCCCAAAGAGCAAACCTCCCTTCTCACCCTGTGTGCCTAGGCAAAAGCAGATTGATAAGTGGTTTGAGGCAGTGCAAACTAGATACTAGCTGACCTTGGAATTTAAGAGAAATAAAAAGCAAGTTAATGCCTTTCTCTGTATTTCTTCTTGGCTGTATTAAGTCAGGCCCCAAGAGCAGATAAAGCTTGTCACTCCTATACAAGGATGGCTTAGTAAACTGATTGGCACCTTATCACTGCCTCAAAGTCACTCTACTGTTTTAGGGATGTCCAAACAGATTAAATATCAAAAACAAACATGAAGGGCAGTTCAGTGGGCTGCAGCTTATGTCAAGATCATAGAGAGGGTTTACAGATAGTCCTTGGGTTCACCTGAAGATACAACAGAGGGAGGAGCTAGGAAAACAAAAGCTGATTAAAAAAAAATCAGTAATCATGAGCCACGAGAAGCAAACATTTTTCTGCAGCAGAAAGACAACAGGCCCCTGCTACTCAGCATAAACCGTTCTTGCAACTGCACCACGTCATTAAGGAAAACAGAGTGCATTTAAGTGATGGGGGAAGAAAAAGTCCATTACAAACAGAAGAGGAAAAGTTTGGAAATTTGAGAAAATGACAGGCTTGTATTTTACAGCAACAGACATGCGAAGCCAAGGGTTATAAGGTGTGGGTACATAAAACAAAACTATATACGTTTGAGTGAATAAGGCAAGAAAGGCATCAAATTACAACACTACCTAGCCTTGCAAATCCATACTGGGGCCAGTAGCTACAGCAATCCCTTATAAAACCAGTAGTATCACAGCTGTGTTTGGCCTCAGTTCTTTTTGCCTCCTCAGGATTTTCATTGAGCTGGTGTGACTACCACTTACTATTTACTAAAGCACAGATATTAAATACACTGGAGTGATATTTTGCATATCACAGGGCTTGGTCTCACAAGGCAGCAAACATTCTAGCCCCAGATGGGCTCTAGTGACAACAGAGGAGGTAACAAAGAACAGGAATTTCCCCCTCTTACGCGAGCAATACGTCAGATTATCATGCTAGCTCTGAGCTTGAATCTCTGCATGCACCTCGAACTCCCTGGTCACCCGTATTGCCTAGGCTTGGCTTGTGACTGGCTCTTGCCTGAACTGACTCCAGCTTTGTAAGGGGATCCAGGCTTTGGCCAGGTTGGTTTCCACTCCATCTGTGTAAGAACAATGGGCATAACTGGTGTAAGCTCCCAGCCCTGGTATCTCCTGCACAGCAACCCAAGGAGCATATGGTGTCGATACTCCATCGACATGCACCGTATCAAATTGATTCTCTAAAGCAAGTCTGGGCCAGTGCTGGACAACACAGCTTCTAAAGCAGAAATGACACAGCAGAACTTCAAAACCTCTGAGCTCCCACTGGCTTCAGTAGCATTGGCCTTTGCATGCTCAGAAGTTTATTAAAATCAGAGATGCCTATCCTTCAGGCACCCACTGATGAAACATGTCCTAACTCTTTAGGAAAATTATCCATTAGTCCTTGAAATGTCCTGAAATCCAGCCAGTGAAACTCCAAAGTCTGCCCTTGTTCCAGTTTTGAAATGGTGGGATGCACTGGGATCAGGTTTAGTCAGTGAATCTTCCTTGGGGTGGAAAAGGGTGTGTGAGGGAAGAAAATGTTACTGAAAGCATCGATAATTGCTCAAAACTGCACTCAAGATTGCATTTTATAAAATAAATCAGTAATATTTATGTGAAGGTGCCTTAGTAGCAACTATGTGCCACATACTGTGAGATTCTACAGCTACCTGTCCTTTTCTATGGACATCTCCATTTGTAGAAGCAGACACTGACTTGGAGCCCCTGGGCTCAGGCTCGGATCATTTGGGTGAGGCACAGAAAAGCCTCACTAACCTTTATTAAAAACCAGACATGATTTGGGGCACTGTGCTAGTAAACACATACCCTTCCTAGAACTGGTGCTCATGGTCAGGCAAGGATTTCTTCCTTACAGTAGCTCCGGGCAGACAGCAATATATGGGATTGCTCAATATATCCCAATATATGGGATCCAACAAACTCTGGAGGATACTACAGGACAGGAGGTCAATGCATCTGGCATAGGATAAAGAGATTCTTCACCACAGGTCAGTGGAAATCCACCAGGTTTCTTCAACAGGGTCTGTGTAAGGCCCAGTGTAGACTGCCAGATGTACAAGTCAGACTTGCATCCATGCAGGCCTTCCAAACTGGTGTTTAATAGCCACAGACTGGGAAAGCTGACTCTCAGTGGACTAATGTTAAAGACTGTAATCCTAGGAAATAATTCATACGTCAAAAATCAAGACAGATGCTGATTTGCTTTTAAAAGCACACTGTGCAGTACGTGCTGAAATATTCTGAATGACGGTAATTTATACACAGAGATAATGATTACTTTTAAATGATGAGTGCTAAAGCAATCCATGGCAGAAAACCTCCCTGATTTAATGTCAGTGGGGGAAAAAAAAACCCTAAAAAAAATTATTCACATTATGTAGGCTATCTTCATCTGGTATTTACTGCAAAATGACCGTAACACTCTGTACCGAGTGTGCGTAACAGGGAGTGCTGGAGGCAGTACAGCAAGTTTGGCTTGGAGAAGAAGAGAGCTCCCATTCTGAGAAAGCCATCCCAGGTCATCTGCCTTCCCGAGCTGTAAACCTTCCTGACTGTCGATGTAGACGCTGAACTGCTTCAGCAAGGTGACTGAATTCAGGGCTGCTATGAGGCTCATGAAAGCACAGAAACCCATCAAGGGAATCCAGGGCTGCCTTTCACTTGGCAGCAGTTCAGTTACTTTGTCATCATCTGACTGGGCACCTGTCTCATCTGATTAATTTTCTCTTTTTTTTTTTTTGCACAAAACCAACTCTCTATCTTCATCTGCGAAATTTGAGGAAGTTTCCGCTGAGTATCCTGCCTACCACTAAACGCCTGTGACACCTGCCTGTGACCTCTGGCAAGGCTGTTTGTGCTACAGCAGCTGCAGTGGTGCCAGGAGACTGCCACGAGACGGCAATGTTTCAGAAGCCTTGTGCTCTGTCTGGACAGACAGCACTACAGCTCTCAGGGATACATGCTTTTTTATGCTAAAGCCCAGGAGTAATTCATTGCCACAGAGAGAACACCTCCAGAGAACTAGAAAAAAAAAGGACAGGCAGTGCAATTTTCTGTTATTTAAATTTGGTTGTTCAAGTAAAATTGTGTCATCTGCCTCACATTGCTCATTGTAATGGTCACTTCATTTTCATTCCTTTCTTTCGCAGCACTGGTGTCAGCCTCGCCTGAAGCTGTGTTATATTACAAGCATGTTTGAGATGATTTGGGCTGCTGCTCTCTCTAGATAACATTGTCAGGGCTGAACATGTTCATCCCTAAAGGGGAACAACAAAGCTTTTGTAACAGCATATTTTTACAACTGTAAATGATCCCAAGTAATTTAGAGAACATGGGCAAATGCCTGTGTTTAATCAAGAGGGTGAGAGTGCAGGCAATTGAACTATGCCAGCTCCTCACCTGGCATCAGAGCTTTCCTGCAGCTGCACAGCTGATGTGTAGGGAATAATCCAGCCTGAGGGGAGCTATTTGTCCCATGCATTTGCAGATTTTGCTCTTCTCTCCTATCAGCCAATACTCGTCTGGTTACTCCAAGGCCTTTGGGCTTTACCACTGCAGTGCTGCCATGCCTGAATCCAAGTGTCCAAAAGCTTGTCCATTTCATCCACAATGCATTGTATGAGGGACAAAAAAATGTCCAAACAAGGCCTGGTTGCAAGCCTTTCTCTATTTATCAATAAAATGTTTTATTTTGGACCTCTAGATTTGGATGAAACAAGATATTCCAGATAGCCCTTTAGGGGGAGATTATGAAATTCTGGGAACCTCATGGCACTGCTGGGTTTCAGTGCTGATGACAGCCAGCTTATCTGCTCTGCTTCATCGGGGGCCAATTTTTGTTCCCTGGAAGGGGGTGAAACCAGAGACTGCTGTTTCTTCTACCTTTAGTCATGCCAGAGAAGAGAGCTTGAGATATCCGAGCCCTGAAGGACACCAACAGGTCCAAAGATGAAACAAATCAAACAACACTAACAACAATGCCTGAAAAGGGCCAAGCTCTTACACATAAGGGGACTGAAGCAGTTTGACTTTCAGCTTCCAGAGAGACTGTGCACTGCTGACAGTCAGGAAAACCATTGGATAGCTTGTAGATAAGCACCTTTGATATGAAACTGCTGGATGATTCACCCTGCTATTTTTAAAGTTACTTTTTGGAGCTAGACCTGCATTGCTAAACACGCAAGATTCTGCTCTATCTCTGTGTATGTTACAAAATCTGCAGTTTTTCTGTTTTCCGCTTTCAATAAAATAAGTATCTTTTCTTGTGTCAGGTGTACCAGCTAATTGATATACCTGTACTGATCTTCAAAAACGCCCTTTCATTACAATGGGTGTTGCTGAGCTTGCTATTAAAAACAAGTATAAACAGCATAATCAAAGCTTTTACTTCCTACCTATGTTTCTGCCAAGCCCTTTTGCATTCAAAAGCTTTAGATTCTTTCCATTATTACCCAACTTTTCCATTTATGCTTGAGTTGTTTAGTAGAATGCATGACATACATATTAAACTCATAGCAAACACAGAGCATGTATATTCAATAACTATAAACCAGACTTTTTTCTGCGTATGAGCTCATTGCTTATTCTTGTCTGGTATATTAAAACATGTATTTCTGGGAAGCTGCAATGAAATAAAGTTTAGTAAAACATGCTTAATCACAGAGATAAAGAAATAAAGTTGCATCTGGACTGAAAGACTGTTCTTAGTAGTTATGAAGAATGTTATATCTCACCTGCTGGAACAGCCAGGAAAGTTTGAACGCAATATTTATTCTGAGTATTTGCATAGAATTTAAGAAAAATTATGTCCAAGTTCTTTTTGTAAGACAAGAACCATTTTGGC
>VYXC01012973.1:133337-197302 GCA_013397175.1 Platysteira castanea | reverse complement strand
AAAGAAAAACACAAGCACTCTCATAGCTGGATGGCCTTTTTGGAAGGATGCCCATAAGGCCTTGGCCAATCGAAATGTGAGTCCTGGCCCTTTACTAGCATATCATCCCACCTTATGTACAAAACCACTCTATTTCCTAAGACCCTGCCTTCTCCCTGACCCCACCCATGTAGAAGTGACGAAGCTGCAGCACTCCTCCTAACCTTGCCACAGTGCTGCTCTGAGGTAGAGTCTGTCCTTTGCCCTGGCAGAGCTGGAGATGTTGAGGAAGAAATCACTTTCTAAAACGAGCTCTTCAATCCAGCCCTTGACTGAACCACCACAAATTAAGGCGAAACTGATTGAATATTCAAGTGGGACGTTTCTCATTACCAGTCACGTGCTCTAAGTCCTGCAACTTTCCTTGAATGGCAGTTCTCAAAATGCAGGATATAGGCAGTAATAAAGTGATACATTTGAGGCATCAGCACAAGAGTCCTTTATAAATATTTTGGCTAAAGTTACAGCCATGCTTTAGCAAGCCTTAATGTCAGTACATCCTTGCAAATCCTTGCTTGTAAGTACTCTTCCTGAAGTTCAACTGTGCCCCTGCATTTAGCTTTCAAAAACCCATTCAAAGTGGCAAGTGCTTATTTGTGGCTTTGTGGTTTATTTACACATGAGCATAAGAAATCCCCAGCTAGAAATCTGAAGAATTACTGGTTTATAGATACCAGTAAACGGAAAACCAAAGATACATCCATCAACAAAAATGCCTTTTTTCCTGTTTTCATAATGAGCATTCTAAAAACCTTCATTAAATTAGAAAATTTTCTCAGAACACACTTGTAGTTTATGTGAAAATCCACTAAAAAAGAAGAGCCTAACAAAAAATGTCTTTTAAGGTAACTTGAAACAAAAATTCTATTTCCAGACCTGGCACACTGCATTCATTTTAGGCCTTTAAATTGCCCTGCAAGTAGGATGTCCGGGCACCAGATTACAGCCACATGTAAATTCACCAAAAGAAAAAGAAGGAAAGTAAGAATTAAAGACAACCTGGGAAAGCCACTGGTGTTGACTTACCAAAAGCCAGGCCACGATGCAAGAGAAGCAGACTTGCTTCTGTACCCACAGTACCAGGAGTGTGCAACACTGGGGCTGGAGCCCTGCACAGCATGGGGTGTGTATCTGTGGCCAAAAAACTACCAGCAACACAAATACATGGAGACATGCTGGAAGATTACTCCTTTGGATGTTTCTTTTGGAAATAATACATATTTGGTGTACTTTGAGACTAAACAAGGCCAATGAATGGTCTCTGAGGTAACTGTTTAAAACCAGCTCTGGGGGGTTTTTTATGTTTTAGATTATTCATGTGATTCACAGGAAAACTTTATGAAATTGTTATTTCTGTTCTATTTTTGAAAGATGTCCTTCACCCTGGCATTGGGAAAGCGTTCTGCTCAAAGCATTCCCCAAATATCAACACGCCTGGGTTCGCAGGGTTCTTTGCAATTAACAGATCATCCAAACAAATTTTGTTGCAGAGCACAGAATGGCACTTTCCATCATCCCTTTTCTGCAGAAAGATGGTCCTGAGGTTTAGATGGAAAGATGCAGACCAAGCAGCAGAGAGGAAACCTGAGGAACTCCTTAGAGTACCATTGCCATGGGACACTTTTGTGACATTTCATTTATTTTGATTTTCATACTTGAAATACTGAAAATTATTATTTCCTACCACCCCTAACCACACACACAAAAAGTCTCCTTCTCTAAGGAAGAAGATCAGAAAGGAAATATTTTAATATAACTTCAGGTGGAAAGATCTCATTCCCAGCACAGCTATTGAAACTGGACGTTCCATTTGATGTTTCCTTCAGCATTGTCTGGACATCATAAATGTCTTCATCTCTGTTTTCACAATCAGAAAACTGTAAAGTTGGGTTCTCAGCTGTCTGTGCTTACTTTTTTTCTCCTCCAACAGAAGATTTTTCAGCTTGCTGTCAATATTTATGGTTAAGCCGGTGCCTTCCTGCCACCACTGAACAGAAATAACGAGTGCCTGGCAGCATGAACGCCCCACTGCTTATGGAGGCTGCTTCCACTGGGCAGCAGTTTGGAGAAGTATATTTTATAATTATTAACACATTAGTATGCCAACAAAAGATAGTCTCCTTTGTACTTTCAGAGTACACAGCAATAACACCATCACCATAATAGTTAAAACATTACCTTGGCCTGCCAGAATCACTTGCTCACAATCTGCACGGCTGAATTAAAATGTTCCTTCTACTTCCACATACTTTACAGGTTATTTATGTTTCATTTAGCTTTAGATTCATAAACCTCAACCACACTGACACCACCCCTTCCTTCCTCCCCTCTTCCTTGCACCTCTGTGGGCATGAGTCTTGACTGCCAGCTTCCTACCCTGACCACAGCTGGGTTTAAAGAATCTTTTGTGCCATCACTGCTGTAGCCATCTCCCATGTTTTCCAGCCTGCTACAGAGGAAACTGTGGACTTCAGCTCCCAATGCTCCCAGCAGGCACTTGCTGGGGCATGAAGTCTCACAGAAACATGGCTCGTGTTAGGGCATCCTTGCTGTTAAGCCTGCTTAACAAGTTGCTTTGTCATTCCATTTTTATGAGCAAAAAGATGACAGCCCTGGGTGCAATTGTTACATCCCGTTCTGTGGCCTTGGGTGGGTGATTTATTACAGCCCAAATACATCAAGGAAATCACAGTCATATCATGCCTTTCATTTTGGAGGTGCCACAGCACTGAGGAGAGGCAGAATGGCGAAGGGGCTGCAGGGGATCTGAGCCTGACTGCCACAACTACCCCATTTTCCTCAGCACTGCTCGATGGGCTGGTCAGTGCTGAGGGCCAGCACCCATCCGTTCGCTGACTTGCCCAGTTTCTGTGCTCAGACTGAAAGCCCCAGCTACCCTCTGTGCACATGTGAAGTCCCTAGTTCAAAAGAGGCTTTGATCCTGTGATCCAAATGAGACTCTGATCTTGGTTGGGGTTCATAGGTGCAAATGCTGGAGAAATAATAACAGATGGAATATCACAGTGATATATTAATTACCATATAGAGCCATATAGAGTTAATAGGGGAACATTTCTGGGCAAAGATCTCATAAATAAACCAAATGCGAATGCATAAATAAGTAGAATACAAACACATAGGGCTATTATAAGGGCAGATGTATGAAACTTTTTTTTGTCTGGATGTTAAGCAGTCCTTGACATCTCTTTTAAAATTTATATATTTACACTGGCAGAAGAACAATCCTTCCTACCTAAACTACAGAGAGAAACCTAAAACATGCTGGATAGCTTTACCATCAGATCTATTTTGCCTTTCTTTTCAAGTATAATCAAATTCTTTCCCATGCCTACCTGCCCATTACATTTCTGAAGAACTGTGTGTTGGAGTCTGAGGAAGGTATTTGAAATCATATGCCTGCACTAAAGGTAAAAACCCCAGATCAAGTCATGCCTTCCTGGAAGAAGAAAATCATACTGGAACATAAAGAAAAATAAGAAATCATACTGGAACAAAACCCCAGAGAGCAGGTAGATCTTGGTCCCTACAGGGACACCAGGCTTTCTAACACTTGTGTGTTTTTCTCCCTCTCTGTTTCATATCAGAGGCTCAGGGGACACTATTTAAGGGTCAGCTGGAGAAACAGAAGCACACGGAACCCACTGTAAAAGTTGCAAGGATGGCCCAGGTGTTATCAAGCTCGTGTGCCATGATGGCACAGGGTGCAAGATGGTGCCAGAATAATTTCAAGCTCCCTCTCACTCAGTCAAGAATCTACTAGGTAAGCAGTGGTGCAAATATGAATGTTAAAAATTTCTTCTAAAACAAAAATATGCTCATAGTTATAAAGACATAGGGACTAGGACTAGTGAGTATTTTACTAAGAGACATTTCTCAAGGCAAGGTTTTCCCTGATATTCTGGAGCAATAAGCTCCTTCAATTAATTGTAAAGTATATTTTACAATTTTTTTTTTTTTGTTAAAGAGAACTTCCTTTAAACTGTGTCATACAGCTGGCGGGTTACTATCAGTGGTAAAGCATTTCCATTATATCTCCTTGTACTCAATTGCTTGTAATTTTCCTTAAGTTTCACCTCTCAGGCTGACATTTTCCAAGCTTGAAGTCTGCCCAAAAAGAGAATTTTTTGGAAAGCTGAAGAAAATTTCCCTTCAGCTCAGCAGTGCAGTTTTAACAAGGGTCCCTTACACAAGCCTGGTAAAACCTGCCTCACTGGAACCAAAACCAACACACATTTTGGTGCCTATTGCTGCAGTCGGGATGCAGAGAAGGGACAAAAGAATTATTCAGCCTGAGTAAGGCTGTTGGACCCAGCAGGCTAAATTCTTCCGTGGTGTAAGCCCTTGCAACATCCCCAAAGCCGATGGGATTACACAGTTTTCCACCCAGGCTGAGTGAAGCCGGCTCTTTTCATGCGAGCGAGCAGCTCAGACTTTTTCTCATCTCTCTCCCTGTTATTTAAAGATTTGTTTTTTGTAGCTGGCAGGCTCTCTCTTTGAAGCCTTCAATCCACAGAGCGTTCCCCTGTTGTGAGTTTAAAATGTTTTTGTGCCACACAGACTGCTGGTCCCTCCACACGGGGCTCCATGAATACTCCCTGTCCCCCTACACCTCCTCCCTCCCACATGCACATCTCAGCTAAGGTCTTGCCTCTCTTCTTCTCCGTTCCAACCATTTCACAACCTCAAGCAGAGAAGTTGGCTGTCTCTACGTCTGCAGTGCAGAAAATGAAGTGTAATTTTGGGAAGGAACAAAGGGGTTGAGGTGGAAGGTAGTATATATGCTCCTTAGAAAACCACACAGATCTAAAATACAGATTGAAGGAAGAGGAGCACCTTCCTCATCCTCACAGAACAAGCCTTAGCTGCTCTGAGAGCTGTGTGATAGCCAAGTGTCTTAAGTGAAATGAGCAGTGAAAAAGGAGGATTTAAAAGGCGGATCACAAGAGGTCTGGGCAGAAGCAGGCAGAGCACCCAAATCCAGAGGTGCCCTGGGGGTCTCCCAGAGGAACCATAAGCCTGTCCTGCAGACCTGTCCCAGCTGAGCCGGCCCCCAAAGCCCTGGTCCTGCCAGCCTTCTCCTCTCCCTGCTGCAGCCCACCTCTTCCCTCCACTCCCCAGTGCTGCACAAAGCTGCCTGAAGAGAAGCCCAAACCCTTACTGGGCTCACCACTGCAGAGGAGTCAGGACCAAAGGGAAGCACTGGCAGGGGCATCTCTCAGCCCCGGCAGACTTTTGGGGAGCACTGCTCTGTTGCAGCGGAGCAGAAAGAGAAGTGCTCTCCCATACCACAGCTCAGTGCACAAGTACCTGAAAACAAAGGAGAGCTGCTCCCAGTTTGCAGTGCTGGAGAGTATTGGACTGACAGCAAGTCCTCAAATCTGGCAGGGTCTGGAAAGACAGCGAGGAAGGAGACACTGTAGCATGAGCAATGGAAATGCAACACTGAAATAATGCTGTCAGGAGGAAAACCCTGTGCTGGGAGAATACGACCCTCCCACAAAGATTCAAGGGGGTTATTAAAAAGTGGTTGAGCTTTTATTTCTACTCCCTTGCACTTCTTTTGTCAATGAGCCATGCTTCAAAAGAAGCAGTCCTTCTTGTCTCACAGGCCTCGGTGCTCTTTGCTGGTCAGAGGCAGCCTGCAGAAAGAGCCATACAAGTTCTATCTGCTCAGTGTTGGGGGTTCTTTTTCTGGGGGTCTCAAGGGCCCCCCTGAAGCACTCTGTCCGTGGAGAGGGGGTTACATGCCCTCCACTGGATCTAGTGGCCAACTGGTCTTGCCTGTCCCCAGGCCTACAAGGTCATGTCCTGGCTACTACTTCTGTCTTTTGTCTCAAGAAAAGAGAACAAGAGCCCTTCTTGTGCCTGCTGCAACTTTGATGGACTTTTATCAAGAGTAGTTGTGTGCTTGCACACCCCACTCCCATCCTCCACCCCTCCAGATAAGACATCTCAGTCATCCCCCCCAAAGATCCTCCAAAACAGACTGATAGAAATACCTGAGGAGGTAAGAGGGCATACCTTACTGGCTCTGAACAGGACTTCTGACCTTAAATTCCTGAGCAAATATTTTCTTTTTTTCTCTTTTGTAAAACGTTCTCCCCTGTACTTGTTCAAGTGAAATTTACCACCTTGCTATGTTTAGAGGAGCAGGCGCTTTACAGCTATTAATTATGTGCCCTTTAAACACAAGCCCTCACCCCAGCGTGTGTTTGCCCAGTGGGAAAAGTGTGCCTTTTTCACACCTCTTACTGTAAACCAGGCTGATGACAGACAAGGGTGAAAACCACCTGTCCTTATTCAACAAGATATATCATCACAGCACCCGCCTCTAACAACCATGCTGGGCCAGAAAGGAGCTGGATGAATTCACTGGAATTATAAAAAAACCTAAACAATGAAACAACACACCAAAAACTAAACACAAAGCACAACCATCACTCTACAAGATTCAAGATTAATAATAATTCACACTTTTCCAGCCAATAATTACTCACACTTTTCCGGCCAATTCAACCCACACCGGCAAACAAAATCCCTCTTTGTCACAGGACGAAAATGGTTTCCTCATTTATGCATATGGGATTGTGTTCCCTCATGGCCCCTTGAAAAGAAATTAAGAAATTACTGACACTAGGCTTTGCTGTGCGGTAATTTTTGCTCAGTATTCTGCTTCGATCTGTCCCAGTGTGGGTGAAGATCAGGATGAACAACGTTGAAAATAATTACCTTGCTCTTTCTGGACCCAGTCAATTTATTTATTGATGCAGCTCTGCAGAGGAGGTTGTTAATGAAGAATCAAGTATTTTCCCACACTAAAGGCCTGATCCTCACTTCAAACTATCAAGAAGAATTATGTGTAAATAGCAGGAGTTAACTCCAAATGAGAATATTTATGCCAGCTCTTTCTCCTTTTCCATGGAAAAGCACTGGCTATTTTGCTCACAGAAACAGTATTGTCAGATTCCATCACTAGGAATTAAGAAAAAAAAAAAAGATCAAATATCCTTATCTTAAATCTCCTGGGACTGCTTCTGAGGTCTCTGCTGCTCCCAGGAGCAAGTGGCACCTTCTGAGCTGCAGAAGGGCTCAGCAGCCACCAGGTGACATGAGAAGGGAATTGCAGCAATAGGAAAACTCAGAGAGACAAGGAAATAACTCTATCACACTGGAGGGCTGGGGTTTTTTTTATGAAGATGCCCTATGGCTACATAGGAGGGAGTGTACATGTGGAAAACACTGAAGTACAGTGCCCTTATCAGAGAGAGTGTGTACGTTAGAGGAATTGGTGAAAAGTGAAAAATACAATTGTATTTTTGTCAAATTGTACTGAAAATTATGTTTAGTGATTGTGTAATGAGACTATGTTTAATGACAGCCTATTCTATTCTAGTACTGCTCTTTCATAGAACAGTTTGGGTTGGAAGGGACCTTCAAAGGTCATCTAAGTTGAACGCCCCGGCAAGGAGCTTCAACTAGATCAGGTTGCTCAGAGCCCTGTTCAACCTGACCAAGAAGGCTTCCAGGGATGGGCACCCACCTCTGTGGGCTGCCAGTTCCAGTGTTTTACTGTCCTCATTCTAGAAAAAACCTTCTTCTTTTAGGAACAAATCCTGTAAAATTATTGAGGCGCCTAGAAATCCCTGGGAGAAAAAAAATCATCTTTATCTCTGTTGTCCTTATCTTTTAGATTAAAGGCGCTGATGGTCTCTTTGGAAACTCTTTCACAATCTCCTGCACTTGCATGTCCCCTCCCTATCACAACTCCAGAGGAGAGATTCTTCCAATTGAGATGTTTTTTTCTTTTTGTTTTCTGTAATGATTTTCATGCCAATATGCAAGGTTAAGATTTTGACTGAAGGAATTACATCCGTGGAGCCTTGAGAGCAAATGCACAATGAAGGCTTGAACAGCCTGGAACTCTTTAGTCTGGAAAAGAGATGACTGAGGCATATGACAAGGCCGACAAACATGAGAAAGTAGTTTGGAGCAGGTACATAGAAATCAATCGTTTCTTCTTATACTTAGAAGGTACAAAAAAAATGAAGGTACTAGTCCAGTTCAAACCAGACAGAAAGAAATGGCTCTCCACACAGGAAGTTGGAAACATGAGGAACTCCTGGGCAGAGGACAGCATGGATGCAGGAATTCCGAAAATATGCCAGATAGTCAGCTAAAAAATATTTACTGGAAGTTAGTCAACAAGCAAACAAGAGGGGGATCATGAAGTCTCTTTACTGAGCAAAGGACGGGAAACTATTAAGGGATGCTCTCACATCTGTGCTTGCCTCTTTTAATTATTTTAACTCTTCTGGAATGCCTGTTTGTGGTGCATTGTTATGACTGTCAAGTTCAAATTCCCCCCGGCACATGACATATCTTTAAGTACACCCAAAACCAAGAGTGGAACAAGGCTGCCCTCCATAGCAGAGCTGCATAGGGAAAACTACAGACTGTTCATATTTCTAGAGCAGAAGCCAGCTCTAATGGGTCAAAGGCTTTAAGTCCGCATGAACTGATGTGTCCCTCTGGTTCAAACACCCTGTGGTCAGTAAAATGTGAGCTCTTTGAGAAGATGTAATATTCATTTCTGACTGAAATATGTCTCTGCATTTAGCTCCACTTATCCCTCTTCCTAGAGAGAGAGGTCATCTGGATAATTTTTCCTCCCCTCTTGTATATATTGTGAAAAGGACACCCAAAATATTGCATCATCTTTACGGCATTATCATTGTTCTTTCGGACAAGAGCCACCACACACTTTCCAGTTCTGCCCTGGATTTGGTAGATTCATATGCTCAGGTCAAGGGCCTCAGGCTTGCAAATTCCTGACTGTTAACTCTGGGATGTAACTACAGGTCTCTTCTCCCACCCTGCTGAGTATCAGAGATCGTAACAGAGACACAAACTTACGGAAGTGTAAGAAGATGGCTCACAAAAAGCTTTTACTTTTTCCTCTTTTTTTTTTTTTCTTTCCTCATCCCCCCAAACAGTGAAAGGGACAGAAGTGCCAAGGTTTTCCCTTCTTCCCTTGTCAGCCTTTCAGAAGCACGCTGTACGGAACATTAACTTGAGAAGAACTCAGACAGATGCTTTGCTTAAGCAGGTTCTTTTGATCCTGAACCTGGGAACATTCGAGTTAATGGGAAGTAGTTAACACTTAGGCTTGATGAAGTGAATGCAGCAGTTTATGCTGCCGATGAAAAGGAAGCTGAGCAGTCTCCAGGACAATTACTCCACTACCAAGGTGGAATAATGTATGGGCTCAGACTGCTCAGATTTTCTCAATAGAAAGAAAGAAAGAAATCTATGTTATATTCACAGCAACAAGAGCAAAAGTATAACCAGTTTAATCTTCTTGATTGAACCCGGTACTTTGTTCTACCTTTCGCCGTCAGCAGAAGCACCCAGTGCACAGGATATGTGCCTTGGTGAGGAATGCTTAGCCAAGTACATTGATGCCCTCTTCCTTACACTAACACTGCCTAATCCAACTTTCAACAGGTCTCACAGCCTTTATGTGCCTCATTCATCAGTCCAAGACAAATAATACCAGGCTGAATTCAGAGGATCTCGTGGGGCTTAAGAGTAGTTTGTAAAAGCATGCTAGAAAAACTTAACCAAAAGACCTTTGCAGCTACAAATTCTATTAATTCATTAGGCCATCTCTCAGACCATAAAAATGCTGAGGTGATTGTTACTATAGTTTTTTCTAGTTAAAATGCAAGATGAAAAGTGAGATGTCTAAATTTGCTTGTGAAAACAGGGTAAAGAAGTGATAATTTAATTCAATTTATGGAGAAAATAGGAGATGCGTTGCTACTGAGAGAGCTGAGATCAAGTAACTGCGCGTACCTGCTAAATAGAGTGTCTGAAATTCTGTACCACGGCACAACACTATTGATTTGAAAGAATTCGGCTCAAGTGCTGCAGAAACTGCTAAACAGGCAAGGAATATACTACTGGCTCTGAAATACATAATTTCAGCTGAGGTGTTTTTGGAGGTGCAGTGCTATGTGTCAACAATGCACAAATAATGGAGTGGAGTCACAACATTTACAAGGTTGACAGAAAAACTGAATCCTCAAATTCAGCATGGCATTGAAGTTCCAGTACAGTCACAGGTCCAAAGGAGATTTTAAGTGACAATTAAAAACATTCTTTCTTAGAGAGTTTCCCTGAACAGAACATAAAAGCAAAAGCATTTCAAAGGTGAATACTCACTGGAGGCAGGAAATCTTCTTCCAGCTATATTATAAAGATTTACCAAGATGATTTTATGTACATTTTGCAACTTGCATGGCAAGTGCAGGCAATTTTCTTCTGAGATGCTGTCAAGCAGAGGATCTGTGAGTAAAACAATGCTGACAGATGTGGAACTGCCCTTCCTGATTCTCTTCCCTCAGGAAATTTGAGGCAATTTGAAACAAGATTTTGGAAAAAGCAGCCCTCTAGTTTGTATATGACAGCTTCTGTAGACCACTGGGTTTTTCTTTTCACATGGGCACTGTGGATTGGTTGGGGACCAAAGGCAGGTGGATCTCACAAGGTTAGAACCAAGTAGCTGCCAACTCTGAGCTGGCTCACCAATGGATAGAAACGAGGGCCAGAAATAACTTCAGGCTATGACTGTTGGTCTCCTGATGCTCGGAGAATTATCAGCCACTGACATGGTTCAAAGCATAAGATAAATTCATTCTTGTCTTTCTATCTACAAAATCCAAAGCTCTTCCTGCCTTTCAGGCTGCTGGGAAGTAGCAATATCTGCAAGAGATGCTGTTCATTGTATGCTACTCAATATTTTTCTTCAAACACATATAATACAGGGAAAAAAGGCAAAAAGAGCTGAGATGGGAAGGAGAAACCCTCTCTCAGCCTTGTCTGGTAACTCCTTTCCAATAAAAATCAGCCACACTCAGCTTGGTAAACGACTGTTTTCTAGTAGAGCACTGAGCCAAACCCAGAGAGCTCAAACGACCAAAGTGGTGCCTGGCTTTGGACTGAGAGACAGTAAATGTTCATGATTTCTGGAAAAGAAAGGAAATATCCAAGCAGCCTGCACTATGCTCCCTTCTTACACAGTGGAAGAAGACAGCAGACTATAGAAAGCCACTCTTCTAAGCACTAAGCCCTCCATTTTGCTGACTGCTTTTGACATGATTCTCGCCCATCCTGTGCTTAAAACTCTGCCTACACTGTAAGTCATTCATCTTTACTTTGTGTTAAGTACACGGTACCATCACGTGCATTTCTTGCATCAAGTGCTCTGGACGACTTTGAGAAGAATTTGCTTTTCATGTTATAGAAAAGGTCAGTATTTAGTATTCTTACTTTGTTATTGGTGGTTGGCATATACAATGCCCCTTCTGGAGATAAATGAATGGTTTGGTGACCATTTATATCCATAAAACTCTCACAGACTTTTCCAGACAGGAGAATGAGATGATGAGGAGTTACGAGAAGGGACTGAATCATCCTCTCAAACAAGTCTGCAAAAAGGTGGTCACCAGCTACACACTGGATGCCCAAGACAACATCATTTAATCAGAGCACTCAACCCCAAACACCTGGAAGCTTGCAATATCCACAGTTCATTTAAAACTGTAGCTTGAATTAAGTAACAGTCAGCAGTTCCATAGGACAGCAGAGTCAGTATGTGTGGCCAATCCTTACTACCCAACCCAGCCTGATGAAATGTAATTAGATTGACCCCAAAAACACTCTCTTTGGAAATCAGCTCTAAGAAGATTTCACTGATACAATTTGTTGGCACTCTGTGGGGAACAAATATTCTTTTGTTGCTTGTCACTAGTACTGATTTTTTTCTCAGTGACAAAGTACCATCATCAACTTGGGTGAGCTCTAACTCTTCTTCAGTAACAATACTACAAAAACCGAACTCTTTAAGATCTTATTCCAGTTCTTATTTTCCCCTGCTTCCCTCCTTCCCATGTATAAAATAAATACTCATTCATATTCAGCTAGAGCCACATAGGGATGCATACAAATTTAAACAGAACAAGCAGCAAGAATGGGAAGGAAATGAGAGCAGGAATTAAGTGAAAGCAGTTGAAGCAGTGAGATTGCTTCTGATTTGGAAGAGGATGATGAAGTTTTGGTAGGACTCACAAAGTCAGGAGAGGGATAGAGGTGTGGGAAGGTCAATTAGCCTGACCTGTGGAAACGGAAGTCTATTTTAGCCAGCATGTTTTGGCAGATGGAAGGGGACAATGCGACAAGGTAAAGAGTGTGGAGGTAAAATGTGTGGAGGTAAAGAGATTACTTCTGGTAGGCAAGACCTTGGCATGGACACAGAGTTTAACAGTGAATGAGTAGGAGGCCAGAGGATGTATCAATCTGAAATTTTTGAGAATGTTCCTGCAGCCACATCAATGTTCCAGCTAAAGCATCTTCCTGCAGTTTAGTCCTTCACTTCCTGAGGGAAGCACAGCCACGTACTCCTTTAGCTGCCTCACAACTCTTTTGCATCAAGTCCTGAGATGTTGCTGTCTGTACCTCTGAGCACAATTCTGGGCAGGAAATATTCTGACTCTGACAGCACAGTATGGATGTAACAATAGGTGCTTGTCTGTACTTGCTGTCCAAGGTAGGACTCATGTACTTCTCCTGAATGGATTTGCCAGAGTTTCTGCATTAGGTTCCCAGCAAAGGCTCTCTCAATAGAGGTTATTATAAACAAGGCTCAGTCAAGTATGCAACTAGCCAATGATTTTTGAAACAAATCTGAGAGCTGCCCCTCGCTCTCAATGTTCCTCTGGCGTAAAGGCTTTCTAGAACTGCGTTTAGTGAACACATGGAAACAAAGATCAGAAGAATACTTTAATGCCGTTACAGGCAGTTGAGCAAGTCAGAAAAACAGAAAATGAAACTAAATCAACAGGGGAGCCGATGCCACACAGGCTGTGTTCGGTGCAGCCGGTGAGCCTCTTCACCCGCACACACCAAAAAAGCCAGTTACACCAAGGCAGGGTGTCCGAAACATCAAGCATATCAGCAGTGCTGCTAATTCTGAATCAGATATAGCTTGGCTTATTCTCTCGCAACTAATGGAAAGAAAGCCTGAGAAATCACTACATCTTCTCTAGTAACACGTGCACCATCCTGTTGCTGCCAGCAGGAATCCACGACTGAGCTTCAAGCCTCCGTCCCGCTTCCCTCAAGAAAGAGGAAAAATCTGAATAATAGTGATTATGTCAGAGATTATTAGCAAAATACTCATCTCTGATATTTCCTGGCTGGGTTCTTACAGTTGTATCCTATATCTATACTTTGTGCATATTAGAGCCTCTCTCTAATACTTTAACAACCCGTGCTAGCAAATACCCAGGTGCTGAAGAGTTCATCTCAGCTCCCTAGCAAACCACCCTATTTTCTACAAGGATTTCTACAATTCCCTCAGCTTGTTCATGTACATTTAAGTCCTCAGCTTTTTATTGTGTTAAAATAATGTGGTCAATATTTTCTTATGTTGTCTTTATTCGCAAAGTAGAAACTGGAAGACAGTTCAATAACATGCTAAATAAACCTCACACTTGTGTAATTCAGTTTGGTTGCATCATTTTTCTTTAAGCATATATTTAACGAGATGAACAGATGACGTCTTACTCTACTTCCCAATCTATAAATCTGTTTAAGGAAAATAATCAAGGTGATTTTTCAGAGCATCTGGAGCTAATTGCTAGGTACATTATATGCTTTTCTAGAACTCCTGTGAAAATTTAAACTATATATGCTTCTTTTCCCAGCCCTTACCTTCCCGACATGGAAATCAGCAGGTTTGGAAGTAGTTGTGAGGACCATCTCTGCCGTGGAGTTGCCTCTAGAAGATCTGCTGTGTGATACCCATTCAAAGGACTCATGGCTCAGGTGTGCCCAGATGCAGGAAAGATTATCAACAAGGGTCTTGTACAGAACTCAGTGCTTAATTTTTAGACTAAAATTTCACATAACTTTTAAGTCCACATAAGGCAGATTGAGGGGAGATTTTACCTGGGTATGATTCAGTTGCCTTAAAGATGACATAAAACACCAGTTAAGATAGTAAAGATGTCCACACCAGGCTACGTGATGCAGTAACAATTGGAAAACCCTGCCCTTTGAGAAGAGCAGCTTGAGCCAGATAGGAGACCCTGTCCATCTTTTGGAGGGAAGAAAAATCTTAATCTTTTGGTACCAGAAGATTCAATTTGCTTTTGCAGCTACACCGCACTGCACATTATTCATTTCCTGCATTAAAGGCAGTTGTACTTTCCCTTCTATCTGCCTTCCTATACTGCTCTAAGTTCCTTACATCCTCACCATCTATTGCAAGGGAAAGGCTGGAGGTGAATGTCTCTAGGAAGGGAGGATTCCAGATGGTGCTCTTACCAAATCGGCCATTTAACAGTGAACTGTGACCGGAGACTCAAATATTGTTAAAATCTCAATGCCAATGGCAAGGTCATCTGGAAGAGCTGTCCATGACCAAGGCTGCCTTTTGGCAGTGCCCAAACAGGAATCTTGGTTTTTATGGTGATGGTAAGAGGCAGTCAGCACATTTCTAGCCTGTGATACTGTGTTATTGACAACTGTTTCCTCCAGGTGTTTGGTGAAAGCTGTGAAACATATAAATGACTTGCAAAAGAGGCTGGTGTTCTATTAGCCCATTTTTCCTCTACAGTTAATATAAAGAAATCAAATAGCATGTGGTGAAAAAACATACAAGAAATTACCTAGGGGAAGGTACCAAATAACCTGATATGAAATATGTGCTGCCATGCAGATATCCCATGGCACTGCAGCCTGGACCATCAGAGCCCAAAGCCCACATCATCATTCTGCAGACAAAACGTGTAGTGCTGAACTCAAGGTTTGCACTTCAGTTTAAAGACTTACACGTGTTATATGACAAAGGAAAACGAGAGCAACCTGGGATCTCTCAAGAGGTAGAGAACACACATGAAAAAAAGAGAAACAACTGGCAGTATTCTTAAAAAACAACCAAGAAACTGCTCGAGGCAAAGAGACAATCAGTTCAGTTTTTGCAGATTTCTTAATGGAGTAGCAGGTCATGCTCTGCAATGCCCAGAGCACTACAGAGAAAACAACAGTTGCTTTTACATTTGACCTGTGGGCATGCAGGAAAGAACATGAGCAGAAATGCTGCCCTCCTGTTTAACCACAGAAAGCAGGACATAGCAGAGGTGATTGCCTCATATCAGCTGCAACCACTGCAGTGAAGCAAGTTCTCTCCTCCTTTAAATAGCCCCTGTCAAATTAGTATGATTATTGGATATTATGCTACTACGAATAACAAAATGACATCACATGTAACACAGGAAATCATAGAAAATTGGATAAATGGAGCTTTTCAAAGCTAAAGAAAGTAGTAATAACAGACTGTACAGACTAGATCCTGTGTGACAAGGCAATGAAAAACAAAGCCTGAAATAAAGCAGTGCCCAAATTGAAAAAAATATTGCTAGCAGACTGAAAAGTTTTAGCAAATTAGCATACACAATAATTTATTCAAAAGTCAACGAATTGTATCCATCTGGATCAAAGCTGATCAGAAGTTTGTCACTTAGGCAATTTCACGCCAAAGCTGCACTTCTGTTAGAAGCAAAGTATTTGACAAAGATTGTGACAAACTCCACAGCATTAAGGATAATCAGTTTTTAAGTCACAGAGAGTATTTCAGAATTTTTGTTTGTGTATCATGTAAATGATCTCAATTTTACATTTAAGTTGCTGGGTTCCCCTGCAGACGTAGCTGTAATAGCTGTTCCCATTCCCTGCTAAGGATGTTGTTTTGCCTACACTTGCCCAAAATGTAAGCGTGTATGTTTGGGCTGTAAATAAGAATGGTTTTCAGCTGTATCCACTCACTTTCCCCACCCCAGTGTTCCACCCCAGTGTTAATGCTCTCCAGAAAGACAAGAATTTGCCAGGTCTAACACATCTCCCATCTCTAACAACGGTACACATAACAAAGGCATACCCCTCTCAACAGCATCCTAGCAATGCCCTTAAGAAATTAATGGCTCTACATTGGCCTTTCCAGGATATTTATCAACTGAAGCTCAAAGGAGTGGTTGCTTTGCACCATCCATCCCACTGTAGGATCGAGATGTGATCAAGAACTAACCTGGGCTTGGGAGGGTGGCAGCAGCCACTCATACCACAATCATATGGATTTCATATTTGCACAGAGTAGAATTAAGATTAGGTAAGCTATCTTAATGACACTGTGCCTTTTTTGAATGTTTGGTTTTGCAGGATTGCTTATAAGCTGTGGAAGGAACAGCCAACCACGAGAGATGCACTCAACTGGTAGAACCAGTAGAAAAGAGAGGGAGATACGGACTGTCACTGACCCTGAAAGCATTCCAGACTGGGTACAATCTCATACAGCTGCGGTGATAAACATCATATTCCACCACAAAAGAGTGTGCCAAGAGGCTGCCAGAGGTGAGTGTCATGCAGCAAAATCACAAACCACCAAATGAATCCATGCCAGTGACCACAAAGTCTATGTCAGCCAGGTTTTTTTTCACAGGAGGTGCCAGCTATATTCTGTAATGCAATCCACTCCTAGCTGGCTTTAGTGCAAGTCCAGTTTTCAATCCTTCCAGTCTATTCAACTTATCACTATGTTACGTCACCCAAAAAGAACACAAAAAAACACAACCAGCATTTATTTTGGTGTGCTTCTCATCCCTTGATCTCTTCCCCCTCACCCCTTCCAGAAATTGCCAGCAAAAGTGAATACTTGCAGTGTTTCTGTTCCGTAAATGGTTCCATGCTTAGCAGCAGGCACCAAAAGGGTTCAGTCCTTGCTCTGATCCTGTGTTTATACTGAGCTGGAGGTGGTTTTAAACCATCTTCCATATTTGGGGTCTACTCAAAGCTGAGTGACCTAAGGGCAATCTACTGATGCTCCATCTCCGACGTGTACGGGGAGGCTCTTTTGAGCCTTGAACAAGTAAAGAACAGCCGTAATATTCTCCCTCTCCACCTCACAAGATTTAGTGCAGAAACTCTGTACTGCCAAGAAAGTCACAAAGTGGCCTTACTGCCACTGACAGGCCTGGAAAACAGGAATATGGGCAGGGAGAAATCCCATTTCCCTTTTCAAGCTTTTTGGATAATGGACTGAATTGCCTGAAACAATAAAAGTCTCCCCTGAGATGCATCACCATGCTAAATGAACACCCCAATTCCTCACGCCTCAAGAGGTTGTGCCAATGAGCAGCACTATGAAAGAAATGACAAATTGGGAATAGTCTTCCTTAATGGATGCTTAAAAAAAAGAAAATGAAAAAAAAAAAGAGAGAGGGGCCACTTGAGGCACCTAAAGCTGTTAATAGTGACAAGAGAAGAACGGATTTCTGGTTAATCAACATCAAGGTCAGAGTCTTGTGGAATAAATTTCATATACAGTGAATAACTCACACAGAGTGATGGCATGTTTAGCATCAACTCTTGGCAAAGATTTGTTTGCTTAATGACTTTTCTCTTTTTTTTCCAGGCCAGCAACCTTTGACTGAAGAGAGTTTGTTAAAAGAGCTAAATGTCACTGAAAATGTTCTGCTAATCCTACTCATCAACAAATGTTAACCGCGAAGTGATAATAAAGGGAAAAAAGAAAAGACGTGGCTCCAATCAGGATTATGCTGCATAAGTGCAGAGACCCCCATGACTCTGTAGCAGGCGGCTCTCATACTGGTTCTCCAAATACATGTCACCAACCCTGATTTTGCAAAAGGCCTTTGATGTTCGTTTGCAGACGGATACACTGTACTTTTCCTTTGCCTTGTACAAACAAAGAGAGGCATTTTGGTTTTCTCGGCAAATACTGTCAGATGTTTTATGCGCAGCAATAAAAATTAAGTAAATCTTTGATATTACAAGTCTTCCTCGCTTGAAACAAACTTGGCTCAGCTACTGGTGGGTATAAAGAAAAAACACGTAATTTTTTTTCTAGATAAAGACGTTTACAGATGTCCATAATGTTGTGAAGATCTCAGCATTCTCTGACTTTAATGATCTCTGTGGAAGCTATTGGGAAGCAAGAGTTGGGGAAATGAGCACATTAAACTGGCCTTGAGCTCTTCCCAGATTCCGACCTTTGCTGCACACATCCCTTCTAACTCTAAATCATCTCACTGATCAGCGTAATTAACTTGTGAGCAACTGTTCTTCTCAAGCAAAGTTTGCTGCTCTGATTTCATGCTGGAGGAACACTTGACCCTTCAAAGGCTTGCCTGCTCATCCTAGTTCAAGTTAAAAGCAACAAAACCTCACATCTAAGAAAAGTTATCACTCTCCCATCAGTGCTAACCACCCTCAGGCCGTGTTCTACTTTTTCCCAAGGAAAAGCACAGTATAGCCACATGTATGGTTGTGCAAGCTTTTGGATTTTTTGTTTTTCTTTAATCAGGCTTGAAGTAATTTTGAGACACCTTTACAGACCCACTAACACTTTGGTTTAGTTTTATACCAGCTGCTGTTTACTGCAGCAGTTAGCAGCAGTGAAGCAAATATAGCAATTTCTTTCCAGAGGAGAGCAACAGCTTCTCACGTTCTGCGGTTTCAAAATACTTGGGAGAAGCCTGTGCAAGGTTTGTGAACCTCATGGAGCACTGCCACTGAGGTGAAATGGAAGGCATGAAGCTCTAGCTCCCTCTTTCCAAAGCTCTCAGATTTTCCACTACTCCTTTCTGGAAAGCCTACAAAATAGTTCCTGGTTTTACGAGCACTGCCCAAGGAAGTGCAAGAAAGTGTAACACACTTTCTACACCACAATTTCAAAGGTATTGCTTCTGATCTCACGAAAGCATGAAAAGACCCATTTTTTTAACCTTCCTGTTGCGGCTCAAGTCAAGCAAGGATTTCAGTTGCGTGCCTGTAGGTGGTTTTGAGCATTTTCCACAAGCATCCATCATTAGCATATAACTATGGCTGGCACTATTTGAAACTAATTATATCTAAGACTCCAGCAACACCGTCTGGAAAGGCTGTGACCCACAGGAATTCTGTATTGGTATAACATTGCTTCTTAGAGTTTCATCATTCATGAAACCATTCAAAATTCTTGAAAATATAATACATGACCTCACTCATTACCACTGTATCATCTCATCTTCTCTTACTTAGTAAAACTAAACATATATGTGTACGTGCCCCCAAATGTACTTTTTCATAAGACCACAGACTCACCCATATTGTTTTACTTTTAAATATATATTACTTTTAAATTCTTAACACAGATGTGACTGAGAGGATCTCTGGTAGCAGATTTAGATTTAAAATTAGATTGTGAAGTCAAGTGAGAAAGCCAGAAAATACAAAACCATTAGAATAGCATTTTCTATACAAGGAGGGCAGAGTTTGATCTTTTCTTTTCCAGTATTAACTCGAGGCAACTCTACTTCAGCCAATGAAGCTTAAGGAGTTAAAAAACAAAGAAGCCAGAACAACATGCCTCTCCTTCCTAGAAACCAAGAGTCTACCTTTTAAAGCATAAGTGTCTCTTTTCAGTTGTTTTGAGCATTTGTAGGTCTCTTGAATCCAGACTGGCAAAGGTTAATAGTCCTGATTACTTTAAAAAAATATGTTTAAAGTAGGCTAAAGCCTCCTTTCATGAACTTGAGATGTGCTGAGTACTCCTGGTTCCTGTAGAAATTTGTGGCAACTCCAAGGTAACTATCACTATCTGACCTCTTTACTTGGGTACCTATTAGGAGGGATGCTCTCCAGTTTATTCTACAACTTCTCATTTTTCCCAAGAGTTACAAGGTAGAAAAGGATGTGGAACCTGCACATCACATTAGTTGTTCTTACAAAGAGATCCCCCAATGCTGTCAGATATTCAGAGGGTACATATCCTTTCTACAGATTAGAATCAGGATCGATAAAATTCTTTCATGTGTTTTCCACGTGCTTCCCCAATATATCCAGCCATATTTTGGTACACATCACAAAGAAGCTAAACTGAGGGAAGGATGAAAACTTCTCCTCTGCTGTTTAGAGACATAATTAAGGACTTGATTTTTATGTTGCAATTCTTTAAACAGAAGAAGTAAACTAAATCCTCTGTACCTTGACAGAAACACCAAACATAAAGTTCTCAGTTAACCCTGTATGGACAGAGTAAGCAGGGTGGGCTTTATCACCACACACTGTTCAACAGGAATAAAGCAGATTGTTCTCCCTGTTCATCCACCCTCTCTCATCAGATGCCAGGAAATACTTCAAGAAGGAACAGCTACGCTAGTCATGAGCTCTAAGCAAGCAATTATGCAAGCTAATTTTTGCATGTAACAGACTGTGTTATTCCTATAGCTACTGAAACCTACACACAGGCAGATCTCACAGGTATTTTGCTACCCATGCCTTTCATGTTATTGTCAGTGTTGCTCAGATGACACTGCAGAAATTCAGGATAATTGGTGAGCAAGTTAGCATTTGATATTTGGGAGTCGTAGTCACCGTAGGACAAAACTGGGTCCCTCCACAACAGAGAGTTAGAAAGTCATTTGCAACACCAAGACTCAAAGGGCTGTGCTGTCCTGCTCTCGCTACCCCTCATATCATTAAATCAAACATTCACGTAAGGTATTTAAGACCTGCTTGCCAGATTGCAAAGGTAGATGTTTTTTTTGGCTCTCCCAACAGAGCTGAGCCCTGAAGTGAAGCCAAGACTTGTAATCATTTGCCTTGGCTGAAACAAAAATAAACATAGCCTGTACTGTATGCACTTCTGAGGTAATTACTGCCATTAGATCACAGCGTGGAAATGAATTTTAAACCATGCAAAGAGACTGAATACAAAAAAACCCTATGTTAAAATCACGTTAAATGTCCAATTATAACACGTCAAAGCAAGGACGGCTCAGCTGAAAGAAGGAACTTTAGCTCCAGCCCACCTTGTCAGACCCAGCCACTGCAACCCACATGGTGAAGTTAAACTGTCTCTTGGTAGGGGCTGACCCACAGGCCCAGCAGGAATGGGTCAGGAACCCCCTTTGAGGTACTATTGCCTCTAGAAAAATAGACACTGTGTTCCTTTAGCACTGCTCAAGGGATGTGTTATATCTACGATGTGTTTCCCCCTCTGCATTCTTTAATTTCTCTCTGGCTGCCTGTCTCCTCAGCCACCACACACTTACCAGCTGGGCATCACCCAGTCCAACCTCATTTCACCCAGTTAACTCCCTCAACAGCCTAAAAAGGGCGACTTTCATTTCTTTGTAAGGATCACTGGAAAAGGACAGAATATATCAAGAGAGCGACTTGATTCCAAGTTCTCCCTAAAAAAAAGAAAATGGCACAGCAGCTTTCCTGGAACGTCACATCACCTCCCTATTCCAATCGCTTTTACTCTTCACAGTTGTCAAAGCCACAACAGCCATCCTGCACACCTTCAAACACCAAGGCATGGAATATCCCCGGGAGATCATGGGAGCTCTAGACCCTGACAGCCTCACGAGGGAGCTGTCCTGCACCAGGACTTCCCTCTGTGTCCCCCACTGACCACATCTCCTACTGGTCAGCACTTCCCACCAGCCTGCCATCAGGGGCACGTGTAGCCCTGGCTCCTCAAGCCTCACTTCTCTAACAACTCCCTCCTAGAGCCAGATTTTTGAATTGTTGCACCATTCCAGCCTTTAAAGGTAATAAACACATGAACCTGCTCCAGGGTTGTGCGTGATGCGCTAGGAAGGGATTCATGCTCCCAGCTTGGCTGACAAAAACACTCTGCGTGGCCACACTGGTGAGACTGGAACGCTGTTAGGTGTGTTTGCCTTTTCCTTGACCTTGCTGTTACTTTGAAGCCATTAGAGGCTGCTGCTCAGAGTGGCTTCAAGGTCCTTTGTTAGACTTACTGCCTCTGACTGGGTGACAACAACACGATGTCTTTAGCTTCTGATTCAGAAAACAGTCATTCAAATAAAGGATACACTGACAGCCCATTAACTACAGCAAAGATTGTTGTTGCTGCTACAGTTTCAGAGAGACCTATTTAAAAATAGATTAGGGTCTTGGAAACCACTCAGCTTATTCCGCCTTTTTTCTCCTCTTCCCTGCAAGACAAGTTACCAAACCAAACCTGGCATTTGCTTCCTCTCTGATCTAGTTACAACTTCATTATAGCAATATTGGCCAGCAGCAAGTAACTTATTAAATAAATGCCCTTTAAGTGCTTCTACCTGGATAGTTGATTCAGATAACAGAGAGATAAAGGGAAGGAAGGGCCTGGCTTGGCTCTGCCCATTTTCCACCTTCCCTTGTAGCACCAGGGCCAGGAGGCCATTCCAGCTTTCCAGGCACGGGTGTACAGCATCTCCCAGTGCTGCAACAAGAGGAGAACTGATACCGCCTTTTCAAGGCCACATCAGCCTTTACAACAGTCTTAAAAAACCCTTCACTCTAATCACCCAGCGTTTGTCCTGTGCACTCTGGCAGATGTAGCTTTGTAGGAAATTTATTTATCTATTTGTTTTTACTTTCTCAACAAAACCAGCTTTCAATCTCTGCAAAACATTTTTTAACAAAAATGATTTTTATATATTTTTTCTCTCCCCAAAGTTGACAGTGGCACCCAGGAAGCCATTGTCATCCCCGATCAAGAGACAAGAGCCCTGCCTGCAGAAGGAAGAGAGCAAAAGGCTCAGGATAGATAGCTTGACACAGTGTGTCACCAGAAGGGTGGTGCTGGCTTGGTGATGAACAGCATAGATGCTTCTTTTAGAAAAAGTAAAAAAAATCCCAACCTTCTGAAAAAAACAATGTTCCATTTCAGGTGCTAAAATAAACAAGATTAGCCATAAACACTACACTACAGGCTTCTGGGCATGGCTGGCTCTTGATCTCACCTCTTGATGTGGTTCCAGCAGCATTTAAAGGACAGCTAAACATTCAATGAACATACAAAAGAGTGATTAGGACCTTCACAAAACACCAAGAGACCTAGTACCTGTCACTATCATCATTAACCACACAAATCACCACCACCACCCTTTCCCCACACTCTTGCTGTGGGAAGTCACCACCAGCAGAACTGTCCAACACAAATAAGGTTTGCAGAAACCAGGCAAATGTTTCTGGCTGTTTCACAATGAGGTGGCCAGAGATGACTCAGCTAGACAGGATTTGTTTGTTTGTTTGATTGAGGTGTTTTGCTGTTTGAGTTCTTCTTAAACTTTGAGGGATAGAGAAGCTTTAGAAAGGGATTTGAAAGAAAATCGTAGTGAATATTTGACTCAACCTAAGTGTGTATGTGTAAGCATACTCAGGAACTGACATATACACATTTATGTTTACCATTTTTTTAGTACTTCTTGACGTGAACAAATGCTTAAATTCAAACACAGTATGAGATGAAAGCTTAAAGTTCATCACACACATCTTAAACTACCAGAGCTTATGAACATCCACAGGCCAGAATACATAAAAATTCTGGTTATTAAACATAACCACAATGCTGCTTATGGCATTTTGGAAGAGTCCATCTTGGTTTCTCAACAGTATTTATTTGTCTGCCCAAGATCACAAGCCTTATACGTATAGTCATCCAAAGCAAAACACTTGCATCTGTCATTAGATCTGTGAGATATAAAGTTTATTAAATCCATGATCCATCATCAGCCCTGTCCCTTTTCTCTTCTCTAAAAATTCAAAAGTACAATATAAACTTCAGATTTTTTAGATTTTATAAGGATCATTTGAGGTAGTCTTGCATTAACTTCGATGTTTGCCTCCTTCAATGATGTAATATACTGAACATCTACTTCCTGGACCAGGAATTTTGCAAAAATCACTGTATTATTACAAGAATGTTTACTTGCCATCTAACCTCACTTTAAACCAAACATACAGTGAGGTTTTTCGCCTTACAAAGAGAAATTGTTAAACAACCTTTTCCAAAGGCCTATAATCAACCCTTTAAATCAAACATGAATAACAGACTTTCATTTATCAATTGATCCACTGTTTTTTGGTGGGGTTTTTTTCCCCCTTCACTTTTTTGGTTGCAGCAGATAAAAGACCCAGTTGTACTATCATAGCCCATTGCTTTGTAACCAAACTCTGCATGGGAGAAACATTCCTCTTTTTTTGTGACGGGGAAAGAAGGAACAGAAAGAGGGAGAGTTAAGGCTTTTTCCTCCCTTATTTTCCTCTTTGGCTTAAGCTTTGTTGCTGTCGTCATTTTGAGGCTTTGGGAGGAGGGAAACTGGAGGTTGTTGTTCCTATAAAAATCTTTGAAAGCCATTGTGTAGGTGGGTCAAAGAGAAACCAAATTAAAAACTAACAACTTTTGAATTTCAGCAGCCAAAGTTAATGTTGACTAAGAACCAAAAAAGAAGGGGGAGGAGGTTGAAAAAAAAAAGTGGCCCTATGGAAAGCAAGGGCCAGCTGAGAGATCTAGAGGACGGCAGGCTCTGAAGGGGCAAAGCTGCTCCTTTTGATGTGGGAGGTCTGCAAGTAACCTACTGGGACACTCCCTGAGCTATCTCATTAACCATGTCACCAAAGCCCCCCAAGGTCCAGAGAATCATAACATTATCTCTGACATTACCACACAGATACAAGGTTCCTTAGGCAGTCTATAAACATGCCTGTACTAACCAATTCATCGTGGCTTGACACCCCTGCAAGAGCTGGATGCCCTTTAGTGAGCCACATGAATTGCCCCAGTCATTCATCAAAGTTTCTCAGAGTGCATTTCACACAGCATTAAATTTAATTAAAGCAACATTGACTGCATTGTAATCCTCTGGAGGCTCTTTGTCAGAAGGAGCTGGAACACTTTCTACTTAAACATCTATTGTTTAGGTGGGATTTTTTTTGCCTCTTCTGTTGTCTGAACCCAAGTGATTTGCTGCCTCTCCCTGTTTTTTATTTAAAAACTCATATGTCATGAAAAAGTTCTGTCATGCAAACAGAAACCCCAGCCTGACATGACAAACAGTCCAGCTATGCACTTGTCTGCAGATGCTGGAGAATATGGAGGATTGCTTTAAAGCTGACAGACATGTAAAAAAACAACCTTGGCGTACACACAAACGAAGATTAGGAGCACAAAGGATGTGTGCAGTAAAAGCCACCTGTTTGTCAGCACACATCCCTGTGCAGGTCGTCCTGCTTTGGTGCACCAGCCAGGGGCCACTGTCACCCGCCCTTGGTGCTGTAATGAGTGGTGGCTCCCGATGCACCGAGTGCTCCCTAGTCCGGGTGACCTTTGGTGATGGCACCAGACCCCACGTCAGCGCAGGGCTCTAGCAGCGTGCATTCCTCTTGGTGGAAGAAGCACCGGGCAGAACCCAAATCTTTACGTCTCTCTTTTGCTAGGTCTGCCCATCCACACTGGAATCCCATGGGTTTCATTTACCTTGTATTTTGTTGACCCCTTCTGGATAAGCATCAAAAGACAAGATTTTTCCCCCATCCAGACAGTTTTTTCTTGGTCCTTTCTGCCGGACACCAGCAGTGTAAAAGCCCCACTCTTCTGTTTGATATTAGCCTGAGAGAAGACACCACACAATCTTCAGAAACATAAAGAGTATTCCAACACTGCACTGCAATGAAAACTGATGGAAACACAGTTTTGTCCAAGTGGAGATAGTTGTTGCATCCACTTTTCCTCCTTGTGATCAGGAGCAGTTTTTGAGAGCTCTCAAAAACCTTCATGAACAACAAAGGTGAAAAAGTCCTTTGCTGTTACAAATACAAACTGCAGAATGGACTGTGGAAAATCTATCTACAACAAGATTTGGTGGCTAAACCACTGATTTTGCTACCCTGCTATCTCCTCACTCCTATATAACTTAGTTCGCTTCTCTTGTGATAGTGGTGTTCCATTTTTCCTCTTACTAAATCCTTTGAGATGGCAAAGACAATTTCTCAGTCTGTCTGCTATGGATGCATGGAGTAGCATCCTCCTTGCTTTATTCTCCAGCATGTAATCCTGAAAAATTAACCACATTATTATTATTACTGCAGTGGCCTGGAAGCTTCAAATCTTTCTATTTCTTTGTGATTTTGATGAGGAGAGTAGAATAGGAGGCACTCACATTGCTGTCATTCACGGTTATTATAGAGGATTAAAAAAAAAAAGAAAGTATACTCTTGTATTTCTGCAAAGAAAAGCAACTGAGCAATTCTGCCCAAAAATGGACCTGCTTAGGCCTTGAGGTTTCAAAGGAGCTGACAAGGGGGGGTCTTGGGAGAAATTCTGTGTTATGCTCGGCCAAGATCAATGTTATTGTTTATCTCAGAGAAGTATTTATTTCCAGTTCTCAGTACTTCTCATGGCTCCTCATGTGAGATCCTCTGCTGCCATGCCGTCATGGAAATGGTTCCATAAAATAACAGGAGGTGATGAAGAATCAGATCATTTTCTTCACAGGATGCACCCATCTATGCCACAGACTCAGTGCACCACCACAATGCCTACCAGCTCAGAACTAGTTTCTTATTGTTTGCCAGGTCTGAGATTTAAGAGAAGACCCAAAAAGAGATCCAAGCCCTGCACAAGTCTCGAGCCTCAGGGCACATGCCTCACCCAGGTAAAAGTATATTTACAGTTAAGCAGAAGTGACATGAATTGTAAACCAAAATTGCTTTTTCAAAGCTGCAGGCTGAGAGTTTATGTCAGTCCTCAGCTGATGAGAATTGAAGAAGCTTTACAGAAGGTATGGAGAATTGGCAACTGGCAGCTCTGGAAGAAAGAGCCTCTGCTTTTTACCTCCCTATAACTCTGCCCTAGAGCTAAACGAAGGAGAGCAACTTGTGTAGACAACACCAGATTAATTCAAGCAACCCAGCCTCACTGTGGTGCAAACACCACCTTTCCATTCTTCATTCACACTCACCAGCTGAGAAAAGAACCTTACCAATGCAACAAACTAAATTCCCCCCAGAAAACCTCAACACTCAAATTCAACATTTTTGCTTTAGAGAAAAACACAGCTGAAGGGGGGAAAAAAATTAGCCTCTATTCTTTAACAGCTTTCACAGGAATTTTGCCCTGTGCTGTTTGAGTGGAACAGAGCTAAATGCAGAGCTGAAATCAAGGTACGAGTCCTCCATGTCTCACAGGCACGGGGGCCATCGGGTAGCTGCTAACGCTGCTCTGGGGTGCTGCCATCTGCAGAGGGCTGCATTAGCTATGCATGGCACGCTGATTTTACTACTGTAATTGCACACATATTCACACCCCCCATCACAGCCTCGACGGTAAAACTTGTGCATAACATTATACTTTAGACGACCTCCCGCTGGCTTAGAAAGAAAAACTCTAACTTTATTCTATTCTCCCTTGGTATTTACTTCAGTTTCCCTTTCAAGCTTCTCAAACACACAATAAGCTTTTGATTATCAGGGCTTTAAGTGCTCCACTGGACACCCAGTGTGTATTTATGAATGGAATTAATAAAGAAGCAATCTGACTCCATCAAGGGAGCATTTTCAGCTACTCTTAAGCGTCACTTAAGCAACACAAGTAGAAATTGAGACGAGCCAGAGGCCTCCAGCCTTCATTTTTTACATTTATTTAGTCACACCCAGTAAAAGTCTTAGAAATTAACATTTGTCATATTGGGAACTCTGTACAGCCAATTCATTTAATGAACTGAAAAATATATTAGGGGCTGCATACGCAAGCAATCCAAACTATAAAACTACTTGTCTTGCTAAAGAAAGGCAGTAATATTACCACTCTTTAAGACAAACAAGTTTGGTTTAGGTTTTCTCCCTCCTCCACACAGATTTTTCAAGTCATCTTTTCGCCCTTTTTTTGCAATTGTCAGTGAATTCTCATAGAAATTTTTAAAGTCCAGATTGCAGGTTCCTTACAAATAAGTCATAAACTCAAATGAGTTGTCCCAAATAAAAAGAAAGGAAGAAATTATGAGGGTGTGTTAAACCTTGCCTTGACAATATACATTATTGTCCTTAACATTAAATATTAAATTCTCATGAACGTTTCAATGGGTGTATTTATAAACATACCCCAAACCAAGCTAGTTTTGTTGCAAGACCCTGTCTACTGTCCTGAGCACAGCAGCCTACCCTCTCTGAATTAAGTTTTTTTGATGCACCAGCAATCAGGAAAAAAAAAAGAAAAACAAAAGGGATGTTGAGACATTTCAGGCACAAAAGGAATCAAGGACTACTTTAAATCTCTCTAAAGAAAAGTGTTCAGAAGGAAGATTTCCCAGGATAGATAAGGAAGAGTATATAAGCCTTCCAAGGACTTAGATACTGCTGCAGGACCAGGGGTATAGGTGAGCCACACTCTGCCAGGCAGCAGCTTCCAGTGGAAGCCAAAGCAGAAGAGGTATGGCAAACCTTTCACAACATCAAATTTCCTCAGGTTTTAGCCAAAACCCCTTTCTTTATTGCTCTATAGGTGAGGCCAACTCTGCAAGAAGTGGTGATCATTTTTACATCTGTCAATGTCAAGGCACCTGCATCCTTTGAGACATCCAGATCAAAAGGTTTTTATATTTCTTTGCATTAATTCCCATGCCACAGCTAAATAATAATCATGTCCTAGGAATGATGACCCAGAACATGACGTGGGAAAGACTAATAAAACTGTGGTATTTTTATGCATGTATTTATATGTGTATCTTTAATACTCAAACCAAGGAGGACATTCTCCTACATGAGAACCAAACTGAGGCCTTCCCTCACTTCTCCCACCTAGGGAAGTCCCACTCTATTAGCTAAGCATATCTTGGCTGGAAAAGGAACCTGTGTGTCCTGCCAGTGTGTCCTGTGCACCAAAGCCCTGATAACACACGGGATGGTCTCCCTGACAAAACCCCCACACTGTGCAGCCACAGCAACACGGCCACCTCCTGCCTCATTGTAAATGCCCAGACTAGGCAAACAAGACAACTCATGGTTATTCAGGCAGATTTGGGCCACCATGATGGGAAAGGTGCAGAGGGAAAACATTATGACCCGAGCTCTTTTGAAACAACCTGACAGTTGACAGATGAGCATCCATAAAATGACAAAGGATCCCTGTGTAAAGCCCCTTGCTACCAACGTCTTCTCCCTGGGAAACTAATTACCCTCTACTGTCAGTGAAAATATTATTTTTCCGGTAATTATTTTCCCTTTTCATTGACAAAATGACCACGAAAAGTCACCTCACCTCTAAGTTTTAGCCATACTTGAATTAAAAACATCATGCAATGCCATTCATGTGATTTTAGCTCATTTAGCTGCATAAATCCGTGGAAATAAGTAACACTAAGCAAATTCTGAAACACCAGGAATGTGTTTTTATGATGCTGATTTCCAATTGCTGTTTGCAGTGTGTCTACTCTGAGAGGCAGTAGAGACAGCAGAGTTTATCTCCAGGCTGCCGTAGGAGTGGTGAGAGAAGGATAACAGTTGTTGGATGGAAGCTGGTAAAGGCAAAATGTTACCTATCAAAATGTGTTTTTAACAAATATTGGGTGGTGCAGTCTGCTTCCTCAAGCGCTGGGTTTGATTCCCTTTGGTTAAACTTACAATGTAAATTTGTCTTTACAATGCAGGTGTGTAAAAAAGCAGAGAGGGTCCTAATTCAGCCCTCGGGTGTAGTTAATCCCAACCCTTGGGAGGCTCAGGACCCAAAACATGAAAAAATTTTAAGTGTTACTTGACTTGTATACATTATCTAATGTACATGCTGCAAGATTTACAGGCCTTGAAAGCTGAATTTGGCTCCAAAATGTGTTTTGAGGACACAGGGAATCAAATTCAGGTGGGTTATTTGTTTCATTTTGGTTTTTTGTTTTATTCCAAACCATCGCAGAGTCTGCCATATTCTATAGATCCGTAGAAATAAATAGCACTATTTCTGAAACTTAAGCCTCAGACCACTTTTTAAATTCATTAGTCCTAGAAGAAAAAAAAGGGTTTTGTCTACAGAAGAAAACAATTTATTTGATTACTCAAAATTATCTGCTCAAATCAAAGTTTTAGTGCTTCTTATGAGGTTATCACAAGAAAAATGGTTTAGGGTAATAATCCAGCATCTAACCACAAAGGCATATGGGCAAAAGTTTAACCTAATTAAATTGACAATCCATTGGGTATCAGCTCTCTTGAAAAAAAAAAAATTAGAAAAAAAAATTAAAAGGAGAAACAAGGCGTCCCTCAGCTAAGTGTAAAGAGGCATTCTACTCAGCCACAGAACCCCACATTCAAGAATTACACAAACTGTCATGGACTGCTCCTAAACTGTGTGTGTTATCCAGAGCTGGGAACTCTGAGCAGCCAGGCAGGTAGGAGAGGAAAACTGGAGTGATTGACCAAACCAGAGAGAAAGAGCTACTGAGAAAAGGAGCATCTTTTACCTGCTGACCCAGTCACTATGGCCACAAGGATTCCAGTCCACAAAACTAACTATTACTCCAACTAATAACTGATAAACCCTGTTGCAAAACTTGCTTTGTTATTAAAATACGTGCATGGGGCCATTTGAAGAGGCAATTAAATTACCAGTGTCAGCCAGCAGTTCAGCGTGGTTAAAAACAGCCAGGGTCAGAGGGACCCTTCTGATGATCGAGTTCAGTTCAAACTTTGCCTCTCTCAAACAGTGGGACTGAAGCTTTCACATTGTTAGCATAATGTGACAGTCTGCCATCTCCCAATTGTCGCATTTCATGTTCAAGTTGTTGTCAGCTTCCCCTGGGTAACATTATCACCTCCAGTAAATATTTTCACATGATCTACTAAAGACAAAAGCCTCTGTTTCCCTGTATAATTTCCTCTACATTGCAGAGCACATTGAAAACTCACCATTCTTACCACCTCTGGGAAAAAGCCTTATTTCTTGCTAGAGCTTCTTTCAGCAGGGAACAATAAGTAAGAAAAACAGAAAAGCTTTTCTCTTCATTTCATTCTGTGCCATCTTTGCAAGAGTCAGGATGCAATGTAACTCAAATAGTAAATGTCACACAATGTTCACATGCACCACAACAAGTGAAATAATCACCTCTGATATTGTTTGGACGGACTTATTTTTAGTGGAAGAAATATCAGCTTTTCAGGTTTCTTATGAAATGTTATTACTCAAGTACAAGGATCAACTCTGTGTTGATTATGAGTAGTTAAAAATATAACAAGAAATGCTCATTTGAAACATCTCACCCATAAAAGTAAACTTGGAAAAAATACAAGTTACTTAAGCAAATATGCAATATAGTATCTGTAAGAACATTCATCCTAGGAAAGGGAACCTGTTTAGACAGCCAAATCAAACCCTCATCAGTTAAGTCTAATTTGTTCTTCACTTCTCCAGTTACAGCTTCTCCTTAGGAGGAAAAGTCCCTGGTCTGTAACCTCTGTTACCCCTGCTCACCAAGACCTCACACCTGCATGGGACAATTCATTCTTTTAACTCACCACTCGTCGAGGGTTCTGGGTCTGACAGCACCAGCCTTGCTTCAGCAAGAGTCAGCTGATGGACATTGCTGGTAGGGAATTTAATCTAAATTAAATTTCACATGGACTTTGCTCTGTTAAAGGAAGACCACCCAGATAAGTACAGTGTAAAAACCAAATTTGACTCCCTGCTTATGCCTATGAGCCAAGAGACTGGGGTGAAGCCACTAAGTCAAGCAACTGCAGAAGGGGTCTGAAGCCCTCTTATAGATTTCAAGTGGTGAAGAAAACTGCTAGTTCCTGAAGGATTCAGTCAGGTTCCAATGACAGGTTTGTCTTTCTCCACTAAAACTACTTTGGCATTTATTCAAAAGGAGTATAGAGCAATTCAACACAAGAGCAATAAAAGTTTTCAGCCACACAATACCCTATCTACTGCAACAAGAATTGTTCAACTGGAAAGGGTGCCTAATTTTCTCTTATTTTGTATGCACAAATATAGAAATCCAGAAATATCTTTGAGCTTCACACAGGTAAATAATTCAAAATACTTCCCACAATTACTTTAAATTACAAGTTTAAAGCAAAAAAAAAAAAACAAAAACAAAAACAAAACAAAACAAAACAAAAAAAAAACCAAAGGAAAAAAACAAACAAAAAACCCCCACAATGTCAGGTTTTACAGCTTTTCTCATAACTGAAAGATTAACTTAAAATTTATTTTCATTGAGAACTGAATGAGAAACTGAATTTAGGGTTTAAGTTTCTGCATTTGCCAAAGACGAACAGTACAAAACCAACAAAAAGGTCAAATTGCATAAGGTTTTTAACATGAGAGATCGTGTTGCACTGCACCTCTGCTAAAGCCAGACAGTAATTTAGTTCCAACTTTAGTAAAATTTTTCACCTCAGTAGTGTAAGCATTTCACACCTTGCTTAAAGTATCCATAACCTTCAAAGGAAAAAAAATCAGTGGAGACTTATTTCCTGCTGCCTGGACTGTAAAAAAGAGGTGCCTTTTCTTGGCCTGGTTGTTTGCCACCCCAGTAGAAAGCACCAAAAATTGCTTTTTCCAAGGCATTTGATATAACTACCATCAGGACCAGTCTAAGGAAGCACAATGCAGAGCCCCATGATCAGCCATATTGTACTTTATTTAAGCAGCAACACACGTAAGTGGGAGTTAGGAGTGTACACTTGGAGGTATAACATGATACTGTTTTATCTTCCATGTCAATGAAAATAAATAAAAGCCCAGTGAATGAAGAAAGGTGTTTTCTTTTAAATAGTGCTGCTTTTAGCTAGAAATTGGTTATTGGTTAATCCCAGCTTCTCCTGTGCTTCACAACAGTACATCGGAGCTCAGCTGGCTGAACATAAAGAAGAAAAATGCCATCTGCATAACACTGATTGTGACAGAGTTATCAGGGGATGGAAAAGTCTTCAAAGCAGAGAGGAACTGCTCTCCCACCTTGAAAAACTAAAAATCTTACCTGCGAACATTGCAAAGTGCATTGTAGGAAACACTACACTAATTTTAGTGACTATTCATCAGCAAATTTTGCCGGTGTTACCTGCAGTGATTAGAGTCAGGCTCAAGGTTCCAACATTAAAGAACACAGGTTTTGCCTTCTCATATATATCAAATCCGTATTTTACTCAATTTTCAAGGAATCTTCACTGCACTAGAGTTACAATTTATTAGAATAGAGCTTTTCAGGGAGTAACAGACATTAATTAAGCTTGAGCCAAGGCATGGCTTAAAGCTCTCTCTGTTAAACAGTGAGGCATGATATGGTGTAGAGATAAGTTTTGCAAAAGTCACAGAAAATTTCTTTTGGTCAGAAAGTCTAATGTGTTCAAAGTACACATCCCATTTACATTAAATTGGTTTCAAACTTTTTAGCTGTATAGATCCCAGTGACTAGGAAGCATAAAACTATTTTTTTTCCTGTGATGGGAGTGAAAAAAAGAGGTTTACATATCATTCATGAAAATGCAATGGGAAATGAAAATGGAGGGAATCATTTACCAGACTGGAAATTTAACAACTGGGCAGTGTAGTTCTGCAACAGGTCATGATCTCAAGAAAATCACCTAATTAACTTACTTGGCTGAGGGCCAAAGAAAATAACTTTAATCCTTTGGAACTTGATAATCTGATCTATAATCACAAGGGCAAAATCTGCATGTGGACTTTCCACAATTCTAGCTACACGGACTATTATCCTAGCACAACGGGGAACTACAAAAGGCTGATCCACAGCCCAAAGCTAAATGTTTAAATATGCCTTCAATACGCGTCTGGGAGATGGGATCTATTCCAAGAAAAAGTGACCCCCTCTCTGGGAGGAAAAAGAAAAATGAATCTCCAAGCTTTGGCAGGACTTACACATGTATTTCTGAAAGGTGCCACAGCAAGATTTGGAAACTCTTTGAAACCTTTTTAAATACCATCTGTGGCCTAGAAGTTGGCCTCTCCAAAGCAGATGGTTCTCAGTAGTCCTTGCACAATAAATAAAACTGGGGTGTTTTTTTTGTTGTGCTGTTTTTTGATTGGGTTTGCTGGGGTTTTTTTTCACAATAAAGACTGTATTACGCAAGTCCTTAGACTAAAATCCACATTCTAGAAAAAAACAAAACACACAACTCAATGTGCAAATTTGTTGAATGAAACATTGAGTCAGCTTTAGTTCTGCAGTTTAACTCCCTTAAAGGGCAGGTGATGGAAAGAACCCTCTCCGAGTTTACAGCCCTTATAAAAGTCACATTTCAGAGATCGGAACAAACAGGAAAAAAAGAAGCATAAAATGAATTAGTGGTGGTCCTGAAGAAGACATTTCTGTGCTCTTTGCTATTGTAAATTCCAGAAAGTGGAGTTCACAGCATCTATGAATGGGATACTTCTACACTTGTAGCTGCTGCAATCCCCACAGAGACAGACAGAGATTATATTACAAAGGGCAATGAACTACTGTAGTAATTGCTCTTACAAACACAGCAGAGAAGACAGAGTGCATAATGCTGATGAACTGGTGCCCTCTGAAAGTCACACTCTTAATTCCAATATTATTTAGTAAATGTTAACTACATCCAAGTGGTAGAAATCTCTTTCAATGCAAATCATAAAAACTTAGCAGCTATTTAGGACCTCAACTACGTAGTGTCTGGCCTTTCCTCCATTAAACACATTTCCATATGCTTTAAACACTCTTTTAAAATATTCAGGGTCTGTTTCCTTTTTTTTTTTATGTCCCATGATCTAAACTTCAGATTCTGCTCTTGCTACATTAATAGACATCACCTACCCAAAATATTGAAGTTGCACATTCACGATATCACTGGCTGTTAGGAGACCCAAGTGGGATCCCAAGGACAAATCCTGGTATGCAGGTAATGTAGGTGATAGTGGTTTTCAAATACAATCTCTTTAAATGGAGAAACCAACATTTCATTACCCAGGCAATAAACTGTTTGTCTTTAGTCATTAACAGCCTTTCCCAAAGGTAACTTCCCAACCTCTCTATATAAATACTCACAGAAACTGGATGAGTTTGAAAGCATTTATACATATTGGGGATTTCCTCTCTGTCCTGCATGTATTTTTGTGACATTAACAGTAATCGTCCCTTTGTGCAAAAGTCAGATGTACCCACTCCATTGCTGACTGGAAAGCGCATGGAAAAATTTAACTGGAACCCTAAAATCCAACTAGTCTGAATGAGAGACAATGAAGATGTCCTGTGAGCATCTGAGCCCCCAGTAAAAGACCTCGAGCTTATTTCAGGTGCTGAGGTGAAAGCTGTTTTCATCATTAGATCCCATCATTTGACATACCCTGCTTTATTTCAATTAACCTGCTGAATACTTTCCTATGTCTTGTACTTTAACACTTCCAAGTGGAGCTATGGTCCATCTCAAGCATTCTCAGAAGATCTAAGACAACAGCTGTTATGACTTCCTGCTCTTTTTCAAAGGCTACCTTGTTGCTAACTGAAGTTTGGAATTCTTACAGGTCAAATTCTGCAAACAAGCATTTCCACTGCAACGATACTGGAACTGCAGTCTCACACAGCAAACCCACATTTCTCTGCCTCTGAGCACACAAAAATTACAGTTTCTCCTGGTTAGATTGTAGGAACAGATGTACTGCATCAGACCTCAAGTCACATTTGGTCCAGCACCCTGTCTTCCACAGCAGCCAACAGCACAAAATTAAGGGAAGACTAAAGAACGCAGAAGTGTTGGATTATTTTGCACACACAGGCATCAACAATCTGGGTCTTAACAACTTCTTAAGCTAGAGGTTACTATAGTGCTTTTAAAAGCTGTGGAAAAATACACCCTGGACTTTGTTTGTCTAAACTCTTTGAGATATTCATTGTTTTACATCCACTGAAATACAGATGAGTTCAAAAAGGTAAGCATGCTTAACTCTTTCTTAATTTTTTTTAAAAAAATCACATGCACCAAATCTTGAATGCTCTCAGTTCATCTTCCTCAGGTGACATGGTAAACAGCTCTTCTCTCTTTGCCTTCCTCACCTCAGCCTGCACTCTACACATCTCTCTGATAAACCCCTCTAAATAACGGGACAAAACCTACATACTCTGATTTACAAAGAGGAAAGAGAAATTTAAAGACAACAACAACAACGACGATATAAAAAAACCCAGGAAAAAATTATTTTTTGCCTAACCATGTTGCTCCCCATATAATATCCTCTAGGAAGGCTGCATATTCATTTTTCATAGAATCATTTGAACAGATTGAGCTGTGGGACAGTGATCTGGATCTAGGACAAGGTGTAGATTTGGGGGTTTTTTGTTTGCTTTTCTTATAAGACAAAGGTAAATAGGGAGACAAGACTTTCCTTCCATTAGAAGAGCTGAGAAAGAAAATCCTTGGGTATTAGGTAATTTATCTCAGGGTTGTCCACCATCATTTTCCCTCTCTAGACCTCACAAGAAAAAAGGCATCTTAGAGCAAAAGAGAAATGCTGGTGGATGTCAAACATTTAGAGGAGAAGATCACAGGCTGCAGTGGAGATGGCAGGGCTGTGAGCAGTGCCAAGAGCAAGTGATGCATAAAATCATTAAATGTGAAGGGCCGGGCAACAGTGCCTAGACTTATCTGGAAGTTTAATCAGAGAGAAGAATTGCAAAAGAAAAGAATAGAGATGGCTGAAAGCTGCAAAGTTATGTGTTTGACCTTTTTATAACAAACTCCCCGTTCTCCCCCCAGCCACAGAGAGGGAAAAAAAGAACAAAGGAAAAGAAAGGCCAGGTAATCTCAGTGCATTCTTGTGCTTATTATCAAATGAGTATGCACTTATTTGTAGCTGGCTTTCTCGGGAATGCAGTTGTGACTAGGGCACAGGCTGACAGCTGTTTACTCAATGCTGTCTCCACTAAGGGAGACCAGCTTTCAGTTTTCAGCTCATAGAAGATGCAGATATCTTGCCAGGAATGTTTGGACCAAACGATGCATCCTATGAGTCACTACATCACTGGGCAGGCTTAAGATATCAAAATTCTGCAATGAGACTGAGTGATTTCATGCTGCAGGACCTGTATGTCAGGCAGGCTGTATCCCTTCCCCCCACGGTCCATAGCTACTCTGGGTGACTGAATCTCACCAAATCCTTCAGAAAAATACAGTGGGTTCTCAATGGACACAGGTTGTGAAGGGGACCATATTACCCTTGGAGAGGTGTAAAAACCTATCTATCTCTCAGCTCTACCAAGCTCCCTGTGGCCACACTGGGAAATAAATGACAAATGAGCTCTGTCATTCTGATCTTTGAATGCCACCTTCCAGAGAGCCAGTCCCTCTCAGAAGGAAGAGTTGGAGGCCCATCAGGGCCAAGTGGGACATAACAGCACAGCCTGGTTGGTTTTTTCCAGATGGAGGACCTGACCTGAGACAAAGTGGCTTAAAATGGTTGCTGTTGAAATTAATAAGTGTTCTTCTCCTCTTTCCTTATTCATTCAATCTTATTATTGTTATTTACTTCTGTGCTCCACACACTTTACACCTTGTCTTAATCTTTTCCTGTTGAAAGAACCAGCTTTATAAAACTGCTGGCAAGATGCTCATGTGTGGTGCAATAAAGTTTAAAGGAAAAAAAGATGCCCTGCAGGTCATCTGATGGTCAACCAGTCTTCCTGAACATAAAAAAGGTGTAGAAAAACAGCTGACAAGCTGAAATTAAACCCTCTGATGTGGAATGTCTAAACATCCCTTTAAATGCTAATATTTATGCAGACAGCCTGTTTCTCTAGGACTCTGTTAGCTATGGATCTTACTGATAGAGAAATCTTGAAAGCACTGCCCATGTTTAGCTCCAAATCACAGAGACTGCCACCGCTGCAACCAACAGGAGTACAGGGAAAGCTGCTTCCCCAAAATCCAGCACTGCATTGGATAGTGACCATCTAGCCCTCCAGTAATAAGGGCTCTCTTTATCTTGTACACCCAGAGCCTAATGGACAAAAAGACTCTTCTGATTCTTGCAAGAGGACAAGGCTTCTACGACAGGGGAAAAAAAAATAAATTTTAATTTCTTACGCATAAATAGGCATCCGAGTACAAGACTAGATTAGGGAGAAGCACAGGAGTAAGTTGGAAAACATGCCCAGCTTGTAAAGGAATTTGCAATGGTGTGTTCCTCCTAATCTTTCACAGAAATGTGAGGGGATGCACAAATTGTGAAGTGTCCACAGGCTCTTTGTCAAGTGGCATTTTCATATCAATAGCCTTTGAAAAGCCTTCCATAAACCCAGGGATAAACACAAAGGCCTTAATCCCTCTTGCTTCCCCCAACGTTTACACAAGTGGTTGATATGCAGCCTGGGGTATTTTGAAGAGATCTGATTTTCAGTGACAGAAGAGTTAAAATTTGGAGGCTAATAAAACTGAGAAAGATCAAGTGATACTTCTAGGGTTTTTTTTTTTAATGTTTTGGGGGATATTCTACACCCTAAGGGACACTCTACAGGGACATGTTTGTGAATGCCGGTGTTAAGTTAGACCTATGACTCAATTTCTCCCTAATTTTTTTTTCTTTTTTTTTTTTCTTTTTTNCTTTTTTTCTTTTTTTTTTTTTTTTTTTTTTGCTAAGTAACAGCCTTTGACCTCTTTTCACCAGCCATGTTTCGCTCATTCTTTTGGGGTCTACACTGCAAATCTAGTCCATCTAGACTAAAAGCACCATTCTTTTCCCCCTTTTACAGGATAACTGGCATCACAATCAAATCCTGGGTGCCAAGATGACCCCAAATCAGTTGTGTCTTCTGCTGAGGGTGCTGGCCCGAGCCTGACTTCACATCCCAGCTCTGAACACAGAGCTCACAGTGGGCTCTGTTTGGTCACTGGCTCTCGCTGCAGCTGTGCCGATTGCTCAGTGGGGAACGTGTCTGTTCCCACAAAGAATTTAACAAATTAACTATGAACAAAGTAGCCTGGAAACGACATAGATTAACACATGCTGTGTCATGCCAAGAAGCAGCTTGTCAGATTGTTGTTTTCACAAATCTGAAAGGAAAATTCCCAGGACCCCCTAAATATACGGAAATGTTTCCATGTTTAGCTGTGTTGGAAAAGAACACAATCATCGCTGAGGAGAAATAAGAAACACACAGCTCAGAAAAAAATACAGTATAACAAGACTCGTAGGAAGCATTTGCACACAAACAAGATCAAACATGGGGAAGAATCTGTTGTCTTCCTGTAAACTCTGCAACCAAAGGAGATGCTAAGGATGAATTTGGGGGTCACCCACATGTATTTTGTTAACAAGCACGGGGAAAGCCCAAACCTGAAAGCTTACAGATGTTTAGCCCTCTTTGCTCCTATCCAGGAAGGAGCAGCTCCAAGTACCTTCCTGGCCTTAACATGAAATGGGTGTCTGCGCTAGCCCTCTAGCGTGCCTTTAGTCAAACAGACCTTCTGTGGGGGGCTGGGCACAAAATAACCCAGATCTCTTCAAGGCAAAACAAACAGATGAACCCAAAATACGTTGCTAAATGTCTAGTACTGTTCGATGCTCTCTAGTTGGTTCCTGCTGCAAAATGGTAAATTGTCATGCAGGGATATCTTAATTTAGTTTACAATACCTCATGAGGAAGTTCCTTAAATTCTACATCATCTGGTAGTGCTACTCTTAGTATTCAGTAACCCCTTTCATGTCCATCAAAAGATGGACGCGAAAGAACTGAAAACCACCCTGAAAACCACCAGGATGGTGTAAATTTACTAAATCCATCTATTGAGAGTGAAGCCATTGGGTTGTTCTAGCCTAAAGGGAATGAGGGAAAGAGAAAAGTCTAGCAGCAGAAAAATGTTTTTGTAAAGGTGAAAGGAATCACCTGCTCCAGTAGGCATTGTTAATAGGATGGAACCCAGCAGGATTAGGCTGCAGCAAGGAACACTCCTCTCAGATATGAGCAAAAAGTTTCCAATAAGAAACAAGAACAGGCTGCCATCACAGGCAGTCCTGCACAACGAGTTGGGCAGACATCTGTAAGGATCTGCCTTGGGTCTGGAAATTAGGTTACATCATCTCCCTTTGCAGCCCTATTTGTTTCTATGATTTTACTGAACTAAAACAATAAAAACCCCAACCCCAAACTTACATAGAAAAAACATAGTCAAAACATTAAAACAAAAAGCCAGCAAGTAAAGAAACCAAGACAACATCTTAGGAATCTTTGAAACCATCAGTTATGGCTGATGGCAGCTGTCACAGTCAACATGATCTTTAATTCTTGAAATGCACTAAATTCAAAATATTACTGATGCTAAGGATTCAAGCCCACAAGCCCAGCATGCAAAGAAATTGGATGCCAGGTGAGATAGCAGAAATCCTTGTCCCTGGGGACCCAATCACTGAGTAATTAACTGTGATCAGCAGAAGCCTTTGTTCAGGACCTGGCACACGAGCTCTGCAGTGAGCACCTGCCATGGCTCACTGATCCTCCTGGGAACATGGAAAATGCCTCTTGGAAACCTCACTATTAGAAAGCTTTTAAACAAAAAACCTCCAACACAAAACAAAAGCCAACAATGCCTCAAAGTCCTTCATTACCTGGGAAAAGCACAACGATGTAGATCAGTTGTTCACAGGTTACATTGGGAAGATAAGTTAGAAGCAACAGCCCTTTGCAGCAGCCGCAACTGCTACTACTTGGGTTGTGCTTTACGCTGAGTTTTACTACCCACAGCTTAAAATGTACACAAAGACTTAAGAGCAGATGGGAGCCCTCTGCCACCAGGGCCTCTGCCACTGGCCCTGGCAGTTACCTGGGGCTGCCCCATTTTAAACACAACAAGATGGCCTAAAGTCTCTGCAAAGCGTCTTAAATATGCTGGTCATGTGCTATTAGTTTACTTTTTTGGCTACATATCATGCAGTTACAAACCCAGAATTTGCATCTCAAATGCCCATTTACCATCTCTTCTCCAAAGACAATTTTGAAATAAATGGGCTTACTTATAGGATTGAAGGTTTCTCCTTTGAACAGAGCTCGGAGGCTTTGACTCACCCGTGCAGCTCAGAAGAGTTTCATCAGTACAATAGCTGCGTGTTTTCATCTACCAGAGTATTTGATTTCAACACACAAAGAAGCAATATTTTACACTGTCTCATTTATGCAAGGTGAAAACAAATTTATTGTGATGGTGGTAACCTGCAGTGTTAGTCTTCCCTTATGAATGAGAACGCTAAAATTACTCAGGAGTGTACTTGGTGCATGGGTTCCCTGAACTTATTTCTTGGCTTTCATTATGAAAGAGATGAAGCGGAGAAAGCGAAACAGTTGGGAGAAGGTCATTTTGATGCTTTCTTTAATAACAATTCCTACCCTTGCTGTGGCTGTAACTGCAGTGTTTTTTATTTTGGAGGGAGGGGTGGCAACCAGTGGCTACAGATTTATCTTTTCTTGTCAAATGCAGACCATATTTTATTTCACAGAATGAGGACAAACATCTCACAACAGTTTCTAGAGGCTGAGGGCTTCCCAATTTGAGGAAAGCAGGGCAATTTCACAGGACATTTCAATCCAACTGCACATTTGGACTATTAATGCAGAAGTTAATGAAAACAAGGCCTAAAAAATAGGAACCAGCAGTGAGTCATCGTTTTAGATATTCTTGGATTGAATAATTTATTGTTTTCATCAGCCTGTTGCCAGAAGAAAACACACTGTGGTACCCTTTAGAGAACAAATATATTTTTCTCAGAAAATGAACATCTACAGAATCCCAGTGTAGGGAAAACTGAAAGGTAACCATTTGGAAAGGACAAGAGCAAAGTAAATTAAAATTTCATCAATTGGACAGAGAGTTTCATCTGACAGCTGTATTTGGTATTACTCCATTTCCTGATGTATTTGAACTTGCCTCTTGGACTAACCAGAGAAGGTCATATGAAGTGCCAGCAGTAAAACCCACTGGAAATACAGAGCTGTTCTTTGGCTTTCCTATTGTTCATCAACTGATTGGAGCTTCTAAAAAACCAGCTCCATAGCTATTGATCACTCAGCCCATTTGCAGACACTTGGAACATGTTGAAAGCCTAGAAGAACAGGCACATGAGGGTGCCTGCTTCAGCTGGCCAAATCTTTCTAAACCTAAGAAGAACCAATTTAAGAAAGTTTCCATCAGTTCCTGCTGTAGCTAAACCTTAGTTTACTAGCAGACACTATTCTTAGCAGTGCCACACATCAAAGCATGCGAAGGAGTTGATCCCTTTTTAGACTGCTGACACAAAGGCTAAATTAATGACAGCCACTGGAAACAGAAAAGACCACTGGCAGTGATGGAATGGAGAAGAAGACAGGAAAGGAGTGCTGAGGTATTACCAGGATACATCCTTACACTTTACACATGGCAATACACAAACTGCTATATCCAATGAGATCAAAAACCTGCATGCTCTGGCACTTTGTCTTAGCAGCCCCTTTTGGCCATGTCAGGTCAAGCTAGGAAGTAATATCCTAGGATTTCCTACTACACTTCCAATGCAGAGGCTGACTCACACTCCTCAACATGCAGATTTTGCTGCATTTCCAAAAATCTAACTTAATTCATGGCTAATCATGAACAGGATTGGCTGATGGTTTTTAATATGTCCCAGTAAACCTTTTGAATATAGAGAGTGTATTTCTCAAGTAGCTCTCACCAGCAGTGCACACTACCAGGGTGGAGCGAACTGTATACCTACCTTAACTTTTTGAAGAGTCTGGGGATACAGACAGCAACAGGCCAGGTTCTCTGTGGCCTATTTGAGAATCACTTCAAGCTTGAGCCTTATGTTATCTTGATCAAGACACTAGGGCTCAAGGGTTTTTTCAAACCTAACAAATTAATGGCTGCAAAATGCCTTAGGCTTTCTAATCCTGCAGTTTGACTTAATTTAATTTATATTAAAGAGGAAAGTGTAACTTCATCTGGCTGACACTCTCTATCTATCTCAGACTATTTTGCATCTGTGCCAGTGACAAAATGAAACAGTATCCCAGTGTATGATGTCCTTTTCCATTTACTCACTTTGGCAATGCAGGTGGATTTCAAGTGATGCTGAGAGCATGACTAGTAGGTTTCAGGTTTTATCTGCTACCCATGAGATAATTATCTCTTTTTTGCAAGACAACAGGGAACACATCTGAGTGTGTTGGGCATGGGATGCATTGGAGCCTTTTTCTTGCGGCCCAGGATATGCTTCAAACACACCTAAAAAGGCAGACAGAAAAGGAACAAAAGAAGGTTTGAAGGAATGATGAAGTGCCTCTGAATTTACACAGTGAAATATGGACAGTTAAAACGTCCCAGCTATTTGCTTCTCTTCAGCTGGAGCACAGTTTCGGACACCCTGTGATGTGGTGAGATTGAGTTGTGTATGCTTTTAGCCAGCTTGGGGTGCCAAGGAAAGAGACGTGCCACGGAATCTCTATTTGCCAAAGAAAGGGAGTATCTCATTAATGTATGTTTAATAGCCATTTCTGAAACAATGAATTAGTCATTTTGACAGCAAACTTAACCAATATACATGCTTTTGCCAGGATACAGGTTTGTTTTAAAAAAACTAGGAAAAGAAAATAGAAAAAGGTCCTTTCTCATGCTCAACTCCCTAGAAAGGAGAAAGATGAAAAAAAAAAAGGAGGGGGGGCTTTGCGTATTCTGGTCTTGTCCGATTTCATCTGGTGTGTCTTTAAGAACAACACCGCTGGAATGGGAGCTCTCTAACATGATTGATGGCTTCTCCTGTTATCTGCAAGTTGAAAATTCAGAAAGCGGGTATTTTTTCATAGGCCTCACTGCTTCTTGGTACAAGAGTTATTTCCACTTTGCTGCAGAATTGATTTGCAACAGCAGCATATGAGTTTGTATATTTTTCTCACCAGCCCGTCATGAAGTATCCCGCAGTAAGCCTCCGGTGGAATGATGGATTGTGGAAATGAGAGCCTCACGACACCGTTTGCCATCAAAGACTGGGATAATTGTCATTAACTTCTGCAAGTAGTGGAGCATCTGCATCCTTGCTCTGGATGTCTGCATTTCACAAAGCATATTACACACCAGATGTACAAAGCATATACTGCCATGCTAATTTAATTTCCTCCCAAGCAGGAAGCCAGACACCTTCCTTCAGAGCAAGCTGTCTTCCTCCTCAAGTGAAAGAACCCAAAGACAGGCTTCTGGGTTGCATGTTGAGTTGTTCTGATTCACAAGGTGATGGCAGATTGCTGACCTTTTCTGTATTTCAATGCATCCTTCTGGAACACGAGTACTGATGAACCCTGCTGCAAGTTGGTTTATGTTTTGTTGGGGGCTTTTCTTAAATTATTGTTGGTTTTGGTCTGTTTTGGCTTTGTGGTTTGGGGGGTTTTTGTATGTTTAATGAGTTTTGATTTTTTTGTTGGTGGTGGTGGTTTTTGTTTTTTTTTTTTTAATATGGCCCATTATAGAGCATTTATTGATTTTTCATGGTTATCACTGTAACCAACACAGTACTTCTAACACTACAACAAGAACCATCACTCCATTTTCCCTCTGTACTGACAATTCCTTGCTGGTCTTATCCAAACACCACCAACTTCAACAATGCAGTTAAATACAAGATCGACATCAAGCATGGATTTATGTAACAGGACATGAGTCCTGCCTCATGTGAGACTAAGCTTCTTTGCTGCACAGGGGGTCAGAGAATTTAATGTGAAGGGCAGTTGCTTCAGAATAAGCTACAATTCTTTTCATACATCTCAGAAGAGTTCTTCTGCACTAATTCCATTGCAATTGCAGAGGGTTGTCTTGTTGTTTCTAAAACTTTATTGACAACAGAGTCAGGTGGAAGGTATGAGTGGCCAGAGCACTGCTCCTGGATCTGACCTCATAAGCAAACATGCTCTCACCTTGAAACAGCAGCTGGTAAGTCAAGAAACTGCTCAGTCCTCCTGCTTCAGCTGTTCATACTACTCCTTATAAGAATCCATTTTTTTTAAGTGCCAGTATAAAAAATACAAATTCCCACCCCACTCCTAAGGAAGATGTCTCATGAATGTGTGTCCTGTTCTTTGGATGTGGCTGTGCACCAGTACTGCAGGCATTTTGAGCCACTGGAGGACGAACACAGGGTTCATGCAGGTTAACAAGCTGTTCACCCACAAAACAATTTCTTCAGGTTAAGACTGAGACAGGATGTACCCTCACATTAATTTCAGTGGGATCGGGACTGTCAGAAAACTCTTAGGTTTCCTAATTTGACCCATGTTTTTGTATTTTTTGTGTGGATAACAAAAATCATTAGCCTAATGTCTTTGACCAGCAGTAAGCAAATTTTAAGTACTCATCCACCCATCAATTCAGACAACCCAAGAGGCAAAGCAAATTTCTTTTTCTCTAACATCAGTGCTGACACATCAGGCTTCAAGATCTCTCTCCTTTGCATAGGGATGTATTAAGTAAAAACACTCAATTCTCACACAAAACAAGTGACACTTCTGCAGAGAAATCTGGGGAGAGGAGAGGAGAGGAGAGGAGAGGAGAGGAGAGGAAGCCCACTTGCCACGTCAACAGTTTAAGAGCTACATTCAATATGAGAAAGACTGACAAGAAATGCAGACTAGCAGCTGAGGTGAATAAACAGGTACTGAAGAGGAGACTGTGCAAGCAAAAAGGCTCTGGATATTGCTTAAGGCTTAGACAGGAACACAGAATTCCAGCTAGATACAACAACTTGGAAGTTATTCCATTTATGTCTACAGAAACAAGCAGACAGATCAATGCTCTGGCTACATGTGACCTTTATAGCTATTTAAATTTGAACTTCTATTCGCATTTGTGTGCAAATTGTTTTTGTAAAAGAAAAATATTTGTAATTTATTGAAAATAATCACAGAATTTTGCATCTCTCTCTTATCCTATTACTCCCTGCAGCACATAGAGTCCTTTTTCAGCTTCATCCCAAATAAACTCCACTTGACAGACTCATGGAGATGAAGCCCCAAACTTCTTTTCACAGCTCTGATTAATGCTGTCCACTGCAGAAATCTCCCACATCTCACAAATACTGAGGAAAAGACACTTCTGGGGGAGTTCCACCTACACTGAGGCACCTACACTGAGCCTGGCCAGAGGAACAGCAAAGCACAGTGCCCAGCACAGGCACAGGGACCGTAACTAGGCTGAACTGCACTCACTCAGAAGCAATGTTCAGCTCAAAAAAAAGTATGAAAAGAACAAAGCAAGAGAGAAATATGAGGGTTTTGTTCATAGTCTGCTCATTCACAAAATCATATTTCGTTAATCAGGACCAAGTTCTGTGCACTCTGCCACAAAAATCGAGTTATAAACCAAACCCATCACTTTGGCTGTAGCCTCTATACTGACACTATAACCATAAACAAACAGTGGTTCAGAAACTATCGTATGCAAAAAAATAAACTCATCAGAAACATTTCTATTAAGTCAGTCATGCAGAAAAAAAATCCCTCCTACCCAAATCAGGACCTTGTTTAGATCATTTTAAGCATTTGCAAGTCCTTGAGTATGCAGACATCCCATTAACTGTATTTTAACTGTGTCCCCAGCCCATCCTAAAACTCTGACCATGCTCAATAAGCTTCCCAGTAGAAGCCACAGAAAACCCCCATAGACCGGAATAAAAAGCTGGCAGCCTTAGATTGCATGCATCATCACAGCATCAGCATCTGCTTCCTCATTCAGATGCAAAACAGTAAATCTAGGAATGCTGCTGCACACATATCATGAGCTGGGGAGGAAACAGGAAAGAACAGAAGACTTGGCATGAAAAACGAGATGCTGACCAGCAGAAAGTTCCTGTCCGCCTAGGAAAGCTTCAGCAGCGCAATAACTGCTTTCCATTTTGAGGAATTTAGTAGTGCTTGAGCGGCTCAGCCCTTGTAAGTTATTCTGCTTGTACTCAAACCTGTCAACATCACAACACAGCCTCAAGCATGCAGCACGTTCTTTCTCACTTATCATTTTTACAGAAACATTTTGATGCAACTCAAGAGAAGTGGCTGTCAGAATGTCTGAGAAGTTTTCTGCAGGTGCTTTTACCAGTAAAACTTTAAAAATATTTCATTCAAGGAAAGTGCATTCCCTTTTTACTCAAAAAATTTGGCATAAGACCGTAGACAACCTGAGGTGCTCAACTGAGCAGGGGAAATTTTCATTTCTTCTCTTACTGAAGCTACTTAATAAGGGTAGAGATAAAACATGGAGATGAGTGGCAGAGCAGGACAAAACACAGACAGAGGCACAGTTGTGGTATTTCTTGCCTGAGGGATTCCTGGGATTGTGCGAATTGCAAAGCTGATAAACAATTCCATATCTATTGAAATATCAAGTCAAAAAGTTCTCTATTTTGGGAGCTGATTTTAAAAAAGCAATTCTATTATCTTTCCTGTCGGATGAAGTGTGTCTCCATCAGACACCTCACTAGAATTCTGAGTGCTTCTGAAGCAGCCCCGTTCCTATGCTGCACAAACCAGCCCTGGCATGTGCAGCCACACCGAGACAAGCTTATAAATGGGGTGTGACTATTGCCAGCGACAAGGACACCCTGTACTTCTGATAATATTTTGTGTATTCATTACATTTCCTTCCAGATATCACTATTTCTGCAAATGAGAAATGCAGAGGCTTGCTCGGAACTCTGAAGGGCGGGTGACGAAGACAAAAAGTACAACCCAGGTGAAGAGAAGCAAGGTGTTAAGGGCAGGTGTCTGGCCGAGGAATACAAGAGTAGGTCTCAGAGTTAACGCAGAGCATCTCCTTTTATGGCTTAGCCTGAGACTTGTGATGGTCCTTGCTTTGAAGCCACTACCAATAGGGTAATGGAAAACTTTTTAGCCTTTAAAAAAAATCCCTAGAATCACAGGGGAAATCTGGTAGCCCAAAAGAGCTTCTCCTCTAGAGCAGGGTTTTCCTTTGGTTCAAACTTGAGGCTGAGTAACACCCAACAGTCTGTCACAGCTGCAACACACAGAACTCTGCCTGGTGTGGCTGCTACTCCCAATCCAGTATCCCTGTTACCCACCTGCCTCTCAGGGGACACCATCCTTCTGCAAGGGGAACTATTCTTTTTCATGTTACCTCTGGGACCCCCAGGTTACAGCAACTTTACAGCTTCGTGGAAATGCGGATAGGTAAAATCCCGAATATTCTATCATGGATACTTAAGTGCTTAATTTTTGCAGAGAGAGTAGAGAGAGTCACACTGGTTTAATTTTTAACAGATAATTGTCTTTTCAGAGATCTGCACCATCCTGGGTGATGGAAGAAGAGCCATTTTGGAAAGGGTTTTTCAAAGCCCAAGTTCTAAGACAGTGTTACAACTTCCCAACATTTACATTTCACACTTGCACATAGAGCACCAGTTCCCAATCCAGACCATGCACTTCTAACAGAGACCGGGATACAAAGGTCATGCTACAGTTAGTGTCATCAGTCCCCTTCCTGCTTACTCTTTGCAGAACACAAGTAATAGAAGGAGACCTGTTAAAAGTGTTGTTCTGGTTGATAAAACTTATGCATGCTGAAAATCTCTCCTGGTTTAGTTCTGCTTGTTCCTCAGTCCCCCCAAGGAACACATATCTAGAGCAAAACTGACCCATTCAAAAAAAGCATAAAGTTATTTCTTCAACAAATCCCACTAACAAATCCCCAAGATCTCAAAGCAACATGATGACAATGCTATGGCATGAAGCCTCCTCACGTGCTAAACTTGAGATGAAAACTTACTACATTTTTACCTAGATGTGTGAAAAGCTTGGCAGACTTCACAGTTCTGCTAAGATAAAGCTTTAATTCCATTGTTCTTTCACACATTCACACGCCCGTTTGGTGTGTGCTGTTCCAGTGACATACGTCTTCCCAGATGTTATTGTTTTACCAGCCCTTTTTTTCCGTTTTTTATCAGGCCCATTTACACAAAACGTACTATAAATCCTCCCTCACTTCATATAGTATATCATATAAGACACCCTGATAAACACGCAGATCCAGATATATGAAGGCTAGTAAATGCAATAGGAGATTTAGCATGCTACTTGTACAGATACGCTGTTATTCTAATCTTGTGATTAATATGGACTGGCACTACTGTACAGATTTATTTCTGACCATATGCTCTTTAATTGTCATTGCTTCCCCCAGTTTGCCCCCTTGCACATCTGCAGCATGTGTGGGCTGAGCACTCTCTCCTTTTGCCTCAGCAAGATGGGAGAACAATTTCTCAGCTGGACACCGCGATGAAGAGAGAATTCTAGCAACCTTGTCTCCAAGGAGCAATCAAAGTAAAATAAAGTTTTTTTAAAACTGAACAAACACAGAGTGGGAGGGAGGAAACTCACTGTCACTGATGTTCTTCATCTGCCCGAGCTCAAATTAGCTGGAATATTGTTTAATTGTGAGCTGCTAATGTGCTGCCTCAAACAGCCAGCTGTTGCTAGAGCAAATGGACCCAGGGAAAAGACTTTCAAGTCCAAGAGCAGATGAGCTTGCAGAGAATGTGAAAACACTACCACAGCTCTCACAGTGACAGGTCTTACTGATTTAAAGGCCTTTTGACTGTAAAACTTGGCTAAGATATAATTCAGCAGAGACTTTGATTCATTTTGAAAAGATTTACACTTAGGTTTTAAATGAAGCCCAAGTTAATTAAGTGTCTTCCTACATTACCACAGAACAGTTTCTCTAAGCTATTTTCCCCCCTTGTGAACTTTAAAACTTAGGCTCAATAATCTTTTTCCTCTGTCCTGAATTAAATATAAGAAGATAAAATATGTATTGGTGAAGCAATTTTCAAACAAGCTCCAGATTCTTGCAATAGGTGCCTTTTAAAAATCTTTCTTTTTTCCATCTAAAGGAAACAAGATTTGAAAGGTAAAAAATTAAACACATTTATGTATTTTCTTCTATTTCTAATTAGTTACAGCTTTATAAAACCTTTCTTAAATGAGACTTCTCAGTGATGAGTGCCATAATTTTCTATGCAAATCAGATTAATAAATTAAAGAAATTTGCCTGCATATAAATGAGAAAGCAGTCAATTTATGTGCCTAATAATAACTTTAAGCCTTCTCTCAGTGAACTTTGCTAGGAATGTTTTTCATGTAGACAGATTTACAAAAAAAAAGCCAGTTAAAAAAAAAAGTAAAAGCTTTTTATATCTGCCATTAAATTATTTATAAACTTGCTTTACAAAGGATCTTTTTATATGGTCCTTGGTAGGAAGGGGAGGGAAGTGAAGCACAAGTCCCAGCTGTGCATGGTCTACACTGAAGTGTGCCACAGGAGCAGATCCCTCAGTTTGCTGGGAGACAAGAAACACCAGGATGGGCAGAGTGACACCACTCGGAGAGACATCAGCCAGCTTAAGCAGGTTCACCTGGGCTTCACTCTCTCCACTGAACAGGAGTCTGAGCAAACAAAACTTCAGTAAAAAGCCAGTTTGTGTAAGAGCCCATCCTCCCACTCTTCTACCTTTTCACTCAAAAATTGCAAAAGCAAGTTTGGCAGCCACTTTCTCTGGATGGGCAAAGATAACTCTGTTTCTTCAGGGGTGAAGTGAAACCTCTCCCTCATGGTCTGACCTAAACCAGAGGCAAGCACAGAGCATGGATCAGGTTCCAACCTGACAAGCCCAGGTCCCCATCTGACTCCCAGTGTTGCCATATCATTGACTCCAAGCAGCCCGAGTCTGTTGACATGACCTGAGAATCTGGTAATATTTCTCTCAAATTTATGAGAAAATAACCAGCTTCTGCCATAAATTCTGTCTGCAAACAGTCTCTAAGATGTTCAGGATGAGCTAGTTCTGTACCGCTTTAGAGAAAGCATGGTTGTATAATGAACAGGAGGATTTGTCACACTCAGTGTTTCCTGAACTGCTCCAGTTCAATCCCGTTTACTCCAGTTACACTTTCCTGCAGAATATTTACTGCTCTTTCCCAGAAATTAGAGACTGGGGTGGAAGATAGGCCAAGCTCTATGCTTGGACTGGTGAATGCCTCTGCTGGAAGATGTTCAGTTGTGGAAGACCCATTTGGCACCACTGACATATGGGTTAATAGCCTGCCCTCTCCCCACCACTGTCTTTAATATCCTGTCCTTTATGAGTGATTTTCAGACTCACTTTATGTTATCCTCTCAGGCAAGTGTTTCTTGGTTTGTGATTATACTTGCACTTATTTTCTCTATTGAGCTGACATCATCTACACAAAAGATTGTATACACACAGCTGCTCCAGTGTAAGGCACCATCCCTGCTGCTGCAAACAGACCTCTCCAAAAGCTGTGAGAGGACAATCCTCCCTCACACGTACATCCCCTTGTAACACACCTGAGGCTTCTGCTGCTTCAAGCACTGTAGATGAGGAAATTTGCCACTTGAAGTTCAACAAGGCCAAGTGGAAGGTCCTGCACTGAGGTCAGGGCAATCTCAAGCACAAGTACAGGCTGGGCAGTGGAGGGGTTGAGAGCAGCCCTGGGGGTGCTGGGGGATGAGAAGTTCAACGTGACCCAGCAATGTGCACCTGCAGCCCAGAAACCAGAAGTGTTCTGGGCTTTATCAAAAGCAGCATGCAGCAGGGGTAATATTTTGATACTGCTCAAGCAAAATAGAGAGATTGCTGCTCTGTGATAAGCAGCTGCCCAGTTACAGTGGGAATAAAGCTCTGGAAACATGCAGTGCAGGAACACCCAAAGCTTCAAGCACCTCAGCTCACCATAAAGAGTTTTTCACCCCAGAAGTGACTTTCCAATACATAAGTCCAGAATTCAAGGGATTCCACACACCTGCTGACTTTTTTTTTTTTCTTTTGCGATAGCACAGAATATTGGTGCATTATTTTATTTCTGCAAATTCATCACATAATGGGCACGGTGAGAAAAGGTAAGCAGAGGCAATTTTTTGTCCAAACTCCAACTGAAGTCTAAGACTATTCACTGCAACAGTACTTATAAATTATCATATGTCTTCTTTCAAATTTAAAACTGAATACAGAACATTTCACTAGCTTTTAAAAAAAGTACAGACTTTTAAAGCTCTGTTTCTTTCAACCTAATTCAAATCAAGGAGCTTATTACTGAGCAGACAATGTGTAATCTCTACAGGTGTTCTTTCACCCATGAAGGTGACTTGGTGAAAGTTGCTGACTCAGATGTCAGTTTTGAGGTTCAGTTAGTCATCAATTGTGTTTGCAGAATTCCAACTTGCATTTTAGTACCAGTTAAAGCCCATGAAGTCTGCCTGGGGAAACACAACGGGTCTCCTTGCCTTTCACCCTAATCTTTCCCCTTCCTTAACTGCTTGTGCTAAGGGAAACGCATGACAAGCATGTTGTTGCACTTCTTAAACACTCATTTTCCTCAGCTGTAAGCACCAACAATAAGACACAAATACCAGAAGCATCTCTGGTGTTTTGATGGTGTCTGATTGCTTGGTTAGGACTCTCCACTGTTTTATAGGTTCATAAAGATGAGCTGATGGAGATATTCATCACATGCAGACATCCAGACCATGAAATAGGAGCATAGATACAGCCTCAGTTATGCAGGAATGAATGATGGAAGGGCACAGACAGTTAAAACACACAGGAGACAGTGACAGAAAACTTACTTATTTCAATTTCCTAAACAATGTGAGATCTGAATGGTTCTTTAAACTCCATATGTTCTAGCATTTGTCTGAAGCCATTATCTTATCCAGAGCTCTCACCTCTGCAAGCCAAAGAGACTCTGATACAAAAATAGTGAGATCTAATCAGAGTTTATTGCTTCTGGTATAAGCACTGCCATAGGAGTTTTTATCTTTTTTATTAAATTTACAAACTTGAGCATCCATATTTGGGATCAAAAGGTGATTCCTGCACCCTGTGCAGAGTGCTAGGCTGGATTTCTCATACAATAAAAAACCTTTTCTTGTAATTTGTTGGAAAAATAGGTGACTTTTCATTACTGAAACAGGGCAAGTTAACGTTTCCTCAGATTATATTCAGAATTGATAATCTCTTTATATAGGAAGGGGCAAGTCCCTACACCTGGACCTCTAACTACAGCTTCACTGCAATCCTACAGAGTAATCTTATCACTCTCCTAGGGGACAGCAGTAGGATTGCCTACAGAGGAGAAAACTGAAATTTAGGGAAATGAATTTGGCAGCACTAAATCACAAATGCCCCATATTGCTTAATAAGCACTGCTGAATGTGACTTGGTGGTTCCTCAGGGCACTTCTATGACAACACACTTCAAGCTTACTTCAGGAGAACATCTTGGTTTACACCTGCATAGAAAAGCATCAGATTTTCTGACTAGATTGTCTCAAACTGCCAGGACCAGTGCAGGAACTACGTGTTGGTTATTTTAATGGTATGTTTTGAACTAGCATTGAGAAAAAATAAAAGTTATTATCTTTTTCTTTTTTAGATTGAAAAACATGAGACTATCCCAGCTTCATAATAATAGTTAAGGAGCCTAGAAGTCTTTTTGCTGAGATTTTTTAGATGTTACCTGAGCTCCCCAATTTTAATTTTATTAAATTGCACACAATTCCCACCAAGTCAGAAGTAAGACAGCTCAGGCAAATAGCAATAATTTTGCCTAATTTCTAGGTGTTTAGTCTGACTTGTATTGCCAATCTTCTCTTTTTCAGCATTTTCTGTTTACTGAAAATAGCCTATATTGCTGCCCAACTCCTTCATTTTACAGTCACAATACACTTAACAAAAAAATTCCATGTATTAATGTTAATAACAATAACAGCTATGACAATAAATCATGAGGTTCTCTATTTGACCTGGGAGGTTTGCACCTGTAAGACAGACACAAAATTTATTTAATTCCTGCACTACTTTAAATGAATAAAATTATTCTTTTAAAGAAAGAAGTTAGCAACAAAATCAAATGGAAACAGAAAATGTTGGTTTGGTGTTGTTTCTTTTTTTTATTAAAACATAACTTTAGTTTTAGTGAGGGTCTGTAGGGAAACACCAAGTAGCATAAGTTGGCAGTGATATATCAAGGTAAAATAATGGCAAAATATCATTACATTGCCATCTGGTGACAGCAAAATGGTTTATTGAAATAGTCTGATGATATCACTTCTGCTCCTGCAGGAGATACACATATACCCATTTTGCACAAGCAACTATTTAAACAGGACTGTATTCACAGCTGAGCATGTCTGCGGGGATTATTTCTTTATAGAAATCTTCTTTTTGGTCACTGCACATCACTTATTTGTGTGCTCACCCGGTGTTCTTCAAGTGCTAGCACTGCAAATCCTTTGGGGCAAAAATGGCCCAGTTTTTTATATATACACATAGACATACATCTATATACACACGGGTGTATATGCATAAAAGACACTCCCTTGTTTCCACTGAAGTGATGACTGACTGGCACCACAGAAGCCTGGCTCAATCCCTCAATATTCTACATGGGAAGCAGAGGCCTGAACATCCCAGGATCTGAGCCTTACACCCAGGAGCAGTAGCCACTTTCCAGCTCAGCTGGCCATGTGAGACGGCGCCCACCACCAGCCTGACCTGTCGGCTGGAAAGCTCAAGTGTGATGTGAGGTACGGCGACAATCCTTGCTGCGTGCTCAGCACCACATCCTGGATCCCTTTCCAAAGGCCACCAGGACCAGTGGGAACCTCTTTGGACACTGGCTCAAGTCCTTCTCAAGCCCTTTGAATTCAGCCTTCCCACCCACCCAGACACGACTGACATCCCAGTGTTTCCTTGCAGCAGGCCCCTAAAGAAACTTAAACCCATCACCCAAACCCAGACAAATAAAAGACTCAAACTTCAGTGATAACACAATTAAGGTTTCTCCAAAGTGGCTGTCGTCCCCTAATGTGTATTTAGACAAGTGGTGAAAGCCCAGATGCATTATGGGATGATAAAACTCACCTTGGAGGGACTTAATGCTTAATTAAAAGGACGAACACTGCAATAAATGCACTAATGAGATAAAATCACACTAATTCCTAAATCTTATGGAGCCAAAGTATCAGTCTGAGTTTTAATTAATAGAGTCCTATATGGGTTTCTCAGAAATAATAATAAAACATTGAAGCAGTAAATCACATCTGAAATTTGTCACAAACTTCTTACAAATCCTACAGATTTTTAATTTAGGATTCCACAGTTTGCACAATTCCAAAGACGACTAGCCCTTTTTATATGCTACTGCAACACTTTTAAATTATAAAATTATTTTATTGCAAGTTTAGCCCATTTTTCACAAATGCTTACCAACACTTTTTTTTCTCCCCTTCCTGTTTTCTTGCCTTGATCCCTGACAAATGCTGAGCCAGTCCATAGCACTCAAACATGAAGCTACACACAGTCCAGAGCTAACAACATTTCTCCTGGAAATGTGTTACTTTTATCTTCATAATACAAAACACCCCAAACCCAAGAGATGATGCCCTCTTTCCAGCCCAAGGGCGAGCTGTGTTTGGTGGAACACATTACAATCTGCCTTTCTGCTGTGGTCATGACTGAAAGCCCAGCCAAGTCAACAGACCACCTTCCCACCAGCTCCAGTGGGTTTGGAAAAGACCAGCTGGCCATTGGCTCACAAAGTTAGTTTGTGGCCATCTCTGTGCAGCTCCTTGCCTTATTCGCTGGTAAAACTGACCCTGTAATGCATTGTTTTCAGCCCTTGCATATGGTACTGGGGACCAGGTCAGCTGTCCTGCATCTGCTCTAATATTTTTTCCCGTAATTTTTCCATTGTTTCCTTCATTTCATGATGCTCTGAGGAGATTCCTGAGGTGGCTGTTACCCATGAGCTGAAGACTCAGCTCAGCTTTCTCAGCCAGGGATGGTTCATGGCATTAAACATGGACTTTTTAAGCCTGGCGGGTGGACCAGGGAGCCTACTCCAGGCAGGCAAGGAGGATGCCAAGGGCTCTGGAGCCCCAGTGTCACCTCCATGTCCCTAGCATTAGGCTTTGTCACCCTCTAGTGGGCTACGTACAAAGCTCTATCATCCCATCAGTGACATCCTGCCCCAGGTCCCCAGCCTCTAAGAGGCTTAACTTCGGGAGTCCGGGTTTTCAGTTTCACTGCCCACACGACTCAAGCTCTTGGCACTTGCAAGTCTTCTCTCTTATATTTTCTTTTCTCAAAAAAAAAACCCCACACACTTACACAGTAGAAAAAAAAAACTAAAAAAGGACCCAAACAAAATAAATAAACCAACTCCAAACAAACACAATTACCCCAAACAATGACATACCCCAAAAAAACACAGCCTGCAAACTGTCCATGAAGCAGCAATGAAGAAACACCAAAATTATGTCAATGTACACTGATGGAAGGTACGAGAGTATGTCCACATTAAACTTTTATGTATGTATTTATGCATTATACATGTACTACTCAGCAAATCTATATTAATTTGTAAAAGAGAGAAATTAATATTAATATACACATTGCACATATTAAGCAGATTATGACCTGCTTTTTGCCTATTGGCACACAAAATGTGCAGCCCTCCTCATTACTTGATGCCCTGAAATGCATTAAAGGGGCTAGGATGCTATAAACACCTTTGAAGGGGAATACAAACAAGATTTTGCCTCCTAAAATAAATGCATCTGCAGCATTCCCCAAATAATTGTCTCATTTTTTAAAGTAGTTTTTAATTCTGGTCTACTGGCACATTAAAACCATACATTTTAAAACACACCTTTGGGTCCAAATCTTCTCTTTGTGTATCTAAACATGATGAGAAACCTTTTCCTTTTTGTCTTTCATGTGTGTAGGTGGCAAGGCCTGATTTTTTAGGGGCAACTTCAGTAAGAATACCTTGCTGAAACACCCCCAGCTGTTACAAAGCCAATCTTTTCTATCTTACTTCTTTTCCACAGCTAGTGAGCAGTGAACACTGAGACAGAGTTCAGGGTTATCAGGTTATACAGTTCTTTGCAGCACACCAGAATTGGTTTTTTCACCTCTGTTTCCCCAGGCCAATATCAAAATGCACCGCCAAGAAAATTGGCAGTAAAAACACTAAGCCTTTCTACCTTGGAAATGCAAGAATTAAAAAAAAGAGTTGAAAAGTTGGACCTATTAACATCATTTCAAGTTTAGCAAATGAACCAAAGCCAGCAAGCTCTCTATTTAAAATCTGCCTTCTGGACTCACAAAATTAGGCCTTTTTTTCTGGTCCTGTTTCACATTGTTATATACTTGCAATAAAACAGTAACTGGAAACTCCATTTAGGGATTGCATCCACAAGCTGCTAACACAAAATAATCACCCATGTCCTGAAGGTGAAGTACTTGTGACCTAACAGAACTTGATGAGATTTCCTAACTTCCTTCTTTCATGATGGCAGAGATCCCATGAATTAGAGCAAATCTCACATTTCCACTGCACATCTTCTGTACACAGAGTTTTCCACCTCCGTCTTGGCTTACAGACTTGTGTAGGACCACAAATGGTGTGGCCACCTACCAACTCAGCCCGTACCTAAGTCAGGTAAGTCTACCCAAGTCTGCCCAACCAAGGGGGCACAGAATGGATGACCCAGAAAGGAGCAGCAGCGTGGAAAATGCCCCTCTTCCCTCCGGCCTCCTGCCATCTCTCCGTGTGACATGGCAGCCCTCAGCCCTGGCTGTCACAGCAAAGCAGACACTCACAGTGTTTGACTTTATAACACCACAGCCAAATCAAATGCACAGCCACTGCTTCCTCAGATGTCTATATTTCATTTAAACTGGGATAAAGCAAAGAAACTGGAATATTGTCTCATCATGCATTCTAAATCAGCCAGGGTAGAAAATAATGGGGAGTTAATCAGATCACTGAAACTCTAATTCACTTGGTATTGATCGGGCAGATTCCTAATGGGACGGCAGACCAATTTCAAATTACAGTAAGCTGACTTATCCTGGAATACCAATGACCAGCTCCTGAGAGGAGGCTGGACAGACTGTGGGCTCTCCTCTCAGTATGGCACATGCTTGACTGAATGCATCAATGTGTAATATGATGAGGCATTTGGCTAATTAATAGGAGATTGATGAAAGGTGCAGTTTCGAAAGCAGAAGTCTCACTTGAATAAATGTGGGATGAAAGTCCCAGCAGGGATGAAGTACACAGAGCCTTAGAAACAATTATAAAAAAAATGGAAGATGGGAGCTAATGGAAGGTAATGCAATTAAACCAGGCTTTTCATTATATTAATCAGAGGCTTCATCACTGAAATCTAATATATGCTGCATTTAACTCTTCACTGGTTTTATTTATAATTTATTTAGAAAACGCCTTGAATTATGACCACAATGTCACAGACAGTCTGTCCTGAAGAGGAAGCCTGCAAGCAGAGGGAGCCAGGGAAGAGTTAAATGCATCACCATCATTTACATTGTGCTTCCAGGTCAGAAATACTTCCTCAACAAACTGTTCTTGATCAAATCCTGCTGTCTTTATGCAATGACAGGATTAAGGGGCTGTAATTGTGGTGGTTTCTTCTGCTGGCTGGAGCTGCTGGGGCAAAATGGTACCTCAGTTGCTCTTCAGAGCAAAGGATGTCCAGCTAAGCAGGGTACAACACAGCGATTTTTCAAACACATCCATGCAAAAGTTCATTAGTTTGTGTGGTGACTCCTTACAGCCTCCCAACATTTATCATGTAAGAGGCTAGCTCTTGTCACGTGCCACACAAGGTCTGTGTCACCCCTTATGTGACTGGCAGTACTTCCAAGAGACGGGTTTGTCTTTCCCCTCCTCACAGAAAAAAAATGAGGACAAAAGTAATCCAAGCTGGAACTGTGCCAGGCTTCTAACACAGAGGATGATCTAGAGACAGTATGTATTCCCTTCTGGAATGGAATTTAACTTGCTGATCTGCTCTGCGTTCAAAGTTGAGAGTATAGATGTCAAAAACGTGGTCACATTCTTATATATATATACACATATATACATGTATATTCACACCCATATATGTGTATATATACACACAGACCACTTGAGATGTATCAGCACAATGTACTGTACTATTTTGCAATGAACTTGATGGTTACAATTGATTTTTTAAAATTTTAATCCTACATTTTCACTTGTTTACAGTCATCTCTAAACTGATAGAGCTGAAATATTTTATGGCTTGCCCTAAAACTGGTAAAATCAAAGGAAAAGAATTTGAGGCTTCTCTAGAACTGAAGTTTGTCTTTAACTAAAGGAAATCAAAACGAACACCCTTCCAGAGGGGCTTCTCCATCCCTCCTTCTTGAAGTTGTGTGGTAGCCTCATACCTGGTTGATGGGTGTTGCGGTTTGAAGCTGGCTAATTGCCAGGCACCCACAAAAAACTATCCACTTATTTTCCTCTGCTGTACCTGAGCAAGTGAGGGGAAATTAACATGAAAACTTCATGATTTGAGATAATGATTAGGGGAAAAACATTTCAAGGCAAAACAGGTTCAAAACTTAAGCAGTATAAAGAAGGTTTATTATTAACAGAATTAAAAGTAAAAAGGGTGATGAGAACCAAAGCAAATCTTCAGAACACCTTTCTTTCCCAGTCCCTCTCTCTTTCCACCAACCGTGCAAGGAAACAAAACATAGGGTTTTGGTCAGTGTTTCACTTCTTAGAAATCTTTCTTCAGTATGCTTAAGGAAAAGAGTTTCTTCTGCTGTGCCATGGGATCCTTCCCATGAGAGACAGTTCTCTGCTAACTTTTCTAGCATGGTTTTAACTTCCACAAGCAGCAGTCCTGCCTGAACCTGCTGCAATATGAGTCCCTTCCAGGGGCCAAGCAGTCTTCCCACAACTGCCTAGTGTGGGTCAGAGTAGTTCATGGAGTTTAGTCTTTTAAGGATGAGCTGTTCAAGCTTGGAAGCGAAGGCTCTGTTCCTTGATCTCTAAAAGCAAGGGTCATCTCTCTCTGTTCAAGTTCCTCACTAGATTACAGCTTTTCGGTATCCACACACTCCAGCATGAGTACTCTTCTTCACGGGCTGTGCGTGGATCTCTGCACCCCTCCATGCACCTCATGAATTACAGGGAAACAGTTTGTTGTATTATAGTCCTCACCACAGCTTGCAGGAGAATCTCAGCTCTGGTGCTCGGAGCACCTCCTCCCTCTCTTTATTTCACTGACCTTGATGCTGCCATGTTGGTTCTCCTCACACGTCCTCACTTTCCTTTTTACTCTGACATGGAAGGAAGTTGGTGTCTGTAAGTTGCGTTGAGAGGTTGATCTCATCTGGGCTCCACATTGGGGAATTGCTCGCCATGTCTCTCGCTGTTGGCCCTGTGGTCCCAGCCAGTACCACACGGCTGGTCCTGGCCTCAGGAGGGTCCTGGCCACGCAGTCCCAGACTCAGGAGGGCCCCGGCCACGAAGTCCCAGCCTCAGGAAGGCCCTGGCTGCCTGGCCCTCGGCAGCCCCCACCAGGATGTGCCCCAGCAGCCACCTCACCACCCCTTGGGAGAAGAAAAGAGAGAATTTCTCATGGTTTTTCCTTTCTTAAATATGTCATCACAGAGGCGTTACCAACTTGTCTAATTGGGCTTGTAACCTGCCCATTGTGAGAGCCTTCAGAGATTGGCTCTGTGATGGACATAGAAGTTTCAAGCAGCTTTTCTCCTGCCCACTAAAAACTAGACTGATTTCAAACTAGCACCGTGGGGCAACAAGAGTCTGACTATTTTTCCCCGCCCCCAGAGAGGGTAGTGAGTTGGCCATAGTGATGGGTGCGGTGACAGAGCTAGAAGAGCACTGAGATCCCTCTCAGAGAAAATCAGAGGTTCTCCATGGCCTTTCTGTTCCCATCTGCTGCTTTGGCCAATACCCCTCTCCAACACCTCCTAATCCCATACCAACCTCCCCTAACGAGGTGCTAATGAATTGCTAAAATCTGGTCCTTAAAGACACCTCAGGTCTGGGGTTGTCTGGAATCCAATTGCCTGTGGTTTAGTTCTGAAAAACTAGGTGAGAGAGGAAGGCTGCTGTCATGGCACCAGCACAAAGGGCAGAGGTCCAGCTGTGCTGCAGCAGGTTTTCATGGAGGCACAGGCACAAGAGACTTGCCTGCCCTGGGAACAGCTCCGATTGCTTTTGGCACTGTGTTTGATGCCAGGTTTTCCCAAGTAGAGGAACTGTGAAGCAAAGCTAATGGGGCAGTTGTCCTCAGAGTAGTACGTCGTAATAAATCCTTTTGTGGAATCACGAGGCTGGCAAGTCATTAACAAACAGCAGCTTCCACTTAACCTAACACACAACAAGATCTCATACCAAATTACCATCAACATACTCGCTGTTTACATAAATCCCTTCCTTCAGTGCATTTCCCATGTCTTTTAAGCTATCCAGATAAAATCCTCCCTACAGTCCAAGGCCAGCAACCCACTGGCAGCTGCTGACTCCAAGGGCGCAGCCTCAAAAAAAAGAGAAGAGGGGAATGTCCACTTGATCCACCTCGACCTTCTCTTTGGTTATACTGCAACCTGACAACTCTCCTGAGCATAATGTGGAAGATAGGGCTCAGAACGCTCCAGGTATGGGAAAGTAAATTGTCACAATCCTAAAAGCTGTTTTACAGGACAAAAACATTCAGTTCACAGGGGAAAAAATAGAAGGAACATCACACTTCTGCACTCACATCCAGCCTAACGTGAAGGAGTCATACAGTGTTCCCCCTGGGTGAGATTTGACTCTGGCAAAAAGGCTTTCACTCAGAATTTAGGGTTAGAAATTGCCATTTTAAAGAGGATGATGAAGATTTTAGCTTCAAATTACTCGTGTTTTTTTTAAAAAGGTGTTTATTCATTTCCACTGTATTTTTCAAGATTTTTACTTTGTATTTCCTCCTCTCATTCCAGCTCCTTTTTTATTTGCTGAACTTCTCCAGTAATTTATGAATATACATGAAGGCATATGCATTTGGTGATGTTTTTTCCATAAAACATTAGAGAGCTGCACTCAGAACTGCTCAGCAATGGACAAACTCTTGTTATTTGCAGCCAGAGCACCAGGGTGAATGGAACTATGCTAATGCTGACAATTTTTTAAATAACTGACCATTAGTGAAACAAAAGTTTCCAAAAGCTCTGCTCCAAAGAGGTTGAGACACGTAGTGTTGCTGAAGCCTCTTGCCTAGCTAAGGCTGGGGTGGAGAAACATCCAGCCACGGACACCTGAACTGTTTCTTTGCCTGGATTCAGACCGCCAGATATGTGAGAAGCTTTGCATACATACTCAAAGAGCGAAGAGAACATTAGGGCATGTGCAAAACAGGCATTCCCTTTGCAGTTGTTTTCTAACCTCATGGAGCTCTTCATGGAAAACTGGAATTATTTTAGAAAGAATGACTACAAAGCAGAAAATTGTTAACATAATGTGACGCTTACTTTTGGAGTTCCATTTATTCCCTGCCAGCTAAGTACAGTGTGCATCACCACTGGCTGTTTCACTACTAGGAGCAGATAATCACAGGTCTCAAAATACCCCTGATTTACCAGAGAGGATTCAGAAATAGAATAGCAAGACATGCACAGAGAAGGGCTGTCCTCTGGCTCTTTTGGCAAGCTTTGTTACAAAGGAACAGATCCTGTCAAAACAAACATCTCCACCCACCCCTCAGCCAGAAAAGTAGGAAAAAAATCTTTACTGAAGACAGACTTTTCCTACAGTAAGACTGACCTTTTAGTCTGTAATTGATGGGCTACAAGAAAGGTTGAAGAGAATGCCACTGCATTTAGAGGGTTTCATGGCATCCTCATAAACTTAACTGAGGATATTGATCGCTGTGCTCCAGGAAGCCCTGGTGGAGATGCAGTGTTAGACTTCAGCTGATGCTGACTCTTTTTCATAAAGCTATATACATCAGCTAGAAATTGTTATTGAGAGATGCTTTAGCAAGGTAGAGCTGTTTTCAAAACTGCATAGCCACGGATAATATCCAGAATCTGACCTAGCACTGGTCAGTGCTGAACAGGAAAACCACCAGATTATTGTTGTTGGCCATCTGCTGCTCATAATCATGACTAAAAAACAAGGAACAAAAGGAATTAACATTTCAGCTGGGGAAACAACATGATGTTTTTTCCCCTTGTCACAAACTAATCTGTGCAGAAGGGGAAGCATTTTAATGTTTTATAAAACCATGCAAGTACAGGGTTTCCAAGCTGCCCCTGAATTTAAAAAATAGGTATTTTTCCTGGGTGAAATCTAGTGCTGTATCATATGACCAACCATCCACAATAACATGAACGGTCAGAAGTGATCCACAGATTAAATTTATTGCAATGTGAACCAACAATATTCAAATTATTTATTTAAATTGGGGGAGGGGGAAGACATCATGAAATATTTCCCTTCCTTCCCTCCTGCCCACCACATGGGGAGCAGGTATCAGAGATTTATCAGATTTGGTCTTGCCACACCTCAGTGACTGGTTCAGCCACTGGTTTTGCAGGTACACAACACTGAAACCTTCTCTGCAGGAAGAAAGCAACAGCTCCCACAAGGGTCTTGAACACTATCAAAGATCATGGCTTATGCAGAGTATACACAGCCAAGTGAAGCTTTAATAAGCCTTTCTATGAATGAGACATTAGGAGTCAAAAAGGGGCAGCAACAAGCTTCCAAAGCACATGCTTGCATGGGAAAGGGTGTCATTTTTGTGGAAAAGTTCATGTTTTATATCCTGTGAGAGCACAGCTTTGGTGGCAGGGGATCTGAGGTAACATTGTGCTCTTTCTTGGGTACTTTGTGTGGCCCTCTGTGTTGTGACTTCTTGCATCCCCATCTTTGATCTGCTCCTGTCCATGCACCAAGCAGCCAGCTAGTTGATCCTATTTTTATTTCATCCACTGTTTACATGTTATCTTACCAAAACATATTTGTGGGACAATGAACTGACTTTGCTTTCTGTAGTGGTTTGACACTGGCCCAATGCCAGGCACCCATGAGAGTCGCTCGCTCACCCTCCCCTACCACAGCTGGGCAAAAG
>VYXC01012973.1:70915-133236 GCA_013397175.1 Platysteira castanea | reverse complement strand
AGCAGGGCCCTCTCTCTCCACCGGGTCTCCCGCTGGATCACAGCCTCCCCCAGGCACCCACCCGCTCTGGCATGGGCACCTCCCCACGGGCTGCAGGTGGATCTCTGCATTCCCCGTGGGCCCAGGGGCTGCAGGGGCACAGCTGCTTCCCCATGGTCTGCACCACGGCCTGCAGAGGAACCTCGGCTCCAGCGCCTGGAGCACCTCCTCGCCCTCCTTCTCCACTGACCTGGGTGTCGCCATGTTGTTTCCCTCACATATTCTCACCTCCTCCTCTTCTCTGACTAGAAGCAAAACCCCATGACTTTGTTTTGATTTTCTTCTTAAATACGCCATCACAGAGGCATTACCAGCCTCTCTCCTTGGCCCAGTTCTGGCCAGCAGCATGTCCGTCTTCAGAGCCATCAGCCACTGGCTCTGCCGGACATGGTGGGAAGCTCCCAGCAGCTTCTCACAGGAGCCACCTTTGCGGCCCCCCTGCTACCCAAACCAGGCCGTGCCAAACCAATACAAACTTCTCTAAGGTCCAATCCTGCTGCAGCATGTGACCAACTTTAGGATTTTTAAAACAAATCCCACTATTTTATCTTAAGAAGAGCAGTGTTCTGCATTTTCCCTTACCACATGACTGCATAAACTGTAATATCTAAGATGCTCAGCTGGAATTAGGGCAAGGGTAAAAGTCAACTAAGCACCACCTGTCAGATAAAATGACAGAGAAAGAGAAGCTATGTCCGTTTTCAAGCAATCTGTAACTTTGCTTGAAATTTCTCAGCACTTCGCATCTCCCACCATCCCCTACCTCATTTTAAGTCAGTCTGTGCTCATGCTTTCCATCATCTGTCTTCATCTTTCATCCTGATGCAACAAATATGTACACTTGCAGCTAAATGCTTCAGTGGGACAGATTTCCAAGGCTGAACTTAACTACCCAAATTTATCTATGCCTCTTGGATCTTTTTATGTAAACAGATGATGGAAGAAATATGAATTTCTCCCCACTTAGGCTGAGCACATTGTACTGCGACAGCAGAGTCCTGAGTGTGTCAGACGTACGTCAGCACAAAAACATACAGATACATCAATTGCTGCTGCCTCCCACTACCTACACCCGGGCACACTCACATCCGAGTATTGATTTCCAGAATTTCTCCAAGGAATGCCAAAAATAATAAACAAAAAATAAATCAAAAGCAAAAGCCTCTTTCCATTATGTATTAAATATCCTTCCATGAAGTTAGAACAAATAGGAGATGTATATAGAGTGCAATGGAGACATAAATCTAGTGTCGTAGTAATCGATTTCTGCCTTGTTCTTTTATTTCCAGTAAATAATGATCTTCAGATCTTTCATGGTGGCACTACTGTAAAGTCTGCTAAGGGAACACAGGCAGTGTTTCATCTTTGATATAACCAACAATAACGCCACTCTAAAATCATTACACTCACTTATTTCCTGTAGCACACTGGTAACAACATTTAGCAGGATCAAAGGAAATTTACAGAGGGTATCCCCTCCACTAACCTCCATCCAATCATGTATATGATCAATAACACATTTTGTATTGTTCAGCAGCGTGCAGAAGGTACAGATTTCTGCACAAAATGATGTGGCTGTACATTTCTAGTCACTCTTCAGTGTTCTAAAGAGCATTACAAGCAGCAGTCATGCCTGGTTGGTTCAATTACAGCTAGAGACACTTCTTGTATGTAAATTAAAAGCAGAAGAAACTTCCCTAACCAGTCTTAATTTCACAACAAAATGCACAATCATTTGTTGCTAGTGCTGTGCAAAACCTTCGTGTCCTTTTCTGCGTTCAGTCTGAAATAGGATTTTTGATTTGGTGTGTGATAAAATGAGGCTATCAAGTTATAAACCACAAAGGAATTAAACAGCAACCATGGGCTACTATTTACATTCTTCAAAAAAACCCCAAAACACCAATGCAAAAAGAAGGAATCTCAGAGTACCAAAACCAAAAATTAAATTTACTTTTAAGTCAGTATTGTAACCACTGCACTTTCCAATTGATGATTAAATAAACACATTTCCCAGCTTTGCACCAAATAAGAGCAAAATGTCAACCTTAGACACCAACAAGTAAATACAGATAAGTTAAAAGAAAAATTCTAAACTATTTGCCTGTGATCTCATCAAATACAAGCCAGGATAACTGCTCATCATTCTAGCCACCATAAAGACAAGGTGAATCCATCTCATTTAGCTTGACTTGGTAAGAAAAGAAACATTTCTATTTAAGCCAGCCCACTTCAGTACTCAGCGTAGAGAACAAGGCAAGGCAAGGTTTGTAGGTGGAATAATATCTTTTGTTAGACTGATGTAGTTGGGAGAAAATATACTAAATTTTAATATGCTCATCCGTATCTCAGATTCTGGTCAGACGAGGAAAAGGCTCCTTCTTCCTATCACAGTTACTTTTCCCACTTAAATCTGTTGATTAAAGATAATATTTCAAGTTACAAAACTCAGAAAGTACAAGAAGTATTTGGGGGTTTAGAGTGCCAGTATTTAACTCTGGACAGTGAATCTTTAGCTGAACTAAGCCTAAACAAAGGCAACACAATATACTTGGTACCTAATTTGCCAAAATTCTACTACTACCACGTTGCTTTATTCATCCTGAGCACTAATTAGGGAAACAAAATGTAAATAGCTTAGTTTAAAAAATAGTCAACACACACACCAAGGAGCAAACAGCTTTCCATACCCAGGAGAGTAGCTCCGCTGACATGCAGCAGGCTGTTCCAGAGGTACAGTTATCAGAGACACGATCCATCCTTTGCTACAGCTGTGGAAATGCAGATATTCACAGAGCCAGCTTTGACCATAAAGCACTAGAATGGAGCTGTGACAGCCACGAAGTCCACTTGCAGTCTCAGCTACTTTTTCTCACCTGTTTCATTTGATGTGCTACGACTTCGGCTCCAGTGCAATTTCTCAAAGCAGCCCAGTGTTTTACACTTGTGCACTTCCACAGAAGAGAGGTTTGTCCTTCTCTTCAATTTCTTTGGCCAAGGCAGCAGCTGTGGCAGGACAAAGCGATGACTCTGCTGACAAGTCAATTTGTTCCTCCAAGTGCTTGAAGTGTGGGAACAGCAACTGGTGACCAAGCACACAACCTGAGAAGCCCAACATTCAGAGAAATCGGCTCCACTCTATTAGATCAGTATTGTAGTGATAGGACCCATTGAAAACCTGGGAATTCCACATTAGCTAATCATTCCTTTGACAATAATTGTCAGAAACAAAAATTAATTATAGATTTTGGGGTTTTCTTCTGAAACAAAGGAGTCCTCAAGATGCTTAGCAATCCTGGGCCAAAATGATTTAAACATTTAATCTTAAAGAGATGTTCTCAAGTTCCAGTCTAAAACAGTTTATAAAGATCATAAAAAAATTAACTTATCTTGCTGACTGAAGATTTTTTTTAATGCACTCCAAGTTACAAAGGAATCACAGCTGGAGCCTTTAGGCCAGTGTTATGCTATATTTTTCTCCCATTAGCAAGGACAGCAAATATCTACATTTGTATTTTGCCACAGCAACTGGCTCTGATTCCTCGGTCTTCATGACTGAATATAAAAGCAGAGAGCTAGTTGAGTAGGTATACTTTGTGCTGGTTTCACTGAATAACCTTGCAGTTGTTTTCCACAAGAATTTAATAAGAAAACTGCTGAGGCAAAAATCACTACACTTAGCCTGAGCCAAGTTCTTTCTAAACTCTTAAAAACAAGACTCTGATTCAACATGCAAAAGATCACTTTAAAAAGCTGGAAGGACAATATTTTGTCTACAAGAAGAGGCTTGGTTGCAGGAAATGTAGTTCAGTGGGCTGAACTTCCATGTGCACTTGCATAAATCTATTAGATCCCACATGGTGAAGCTGACGGGGGGATTTTTGATTTTTTTTTCCTGTTCAAGATTCCCAACTTAGTATAAACTTATTAGAGAAGACATCTCTAAACTACACCGTCATTCATATGAGAAAATTTGAAAGCAAGTCAGGCCTTCCAAGGATGTTATTAAGGTTGTTCTTTGAAGTAAATTGAATTCTCCCCATTTGTATTAAGAATGAGATCCTTGGTACTTTGTGATATTACATTACTAGGTAGAGTGGATAAAAACAGTTTTTTCTACATTACCTTTTTAAGCTGAAATTTCTCCCCACTTTGATTAAAATAGATTCCCATAAGCCATATTATTTATTACATATCCAATACAGACAAGGGTCACCATTCACATCCTCCCTTCATCACAACGATGACAACAGAAATCTGACACGGTCCTGACTTCCAAGCACACCACAAGCCCCTACATCAAACTTTGCTTTCCTCTGAGATGAAGTCTTTAATCTCTTTTGAGGAGCAGTTCTCTTGTTGGCCCTGACAAAAGGGTGCCACAGAAGTGGCAGATGCCAAACTCTTGCCTTTTGAAACAGTAGCAAAGGCCCAGGAGAGAAGAGGGATGTGAGGTAAGAATGGGAGCCTGGAAATGTGCACACATGGCTGGCTTCCGGAAGAATTTCAAACCATTTGATAAGGTTAGTTTTCCAATATGACCGTCCCTGTGGCTACAAGCTCCCAGTAATCACAGTAGCCATGTCCTTTGTACAAATCAAAACTTGTACAGTGGTCATCATTGTACACAAGACTACCGTGTGTGTTCAGGTATCACATTTATTAACTAGATCACTCATTTAAACAATCTTAAAGCAACTAAAGTTGTATTTGTTCTTAAGCAGCCCTGTAAGCCATGCAGGTGTGGATGTTGCTCAATGATATTTTTCATAAAACAGAGAACCACGCTTTTTGGAGTAAAGTCTTTCAAGGTGACTGTTGGATCTCAATGGGATCTCATTCAGTATTTTTTATTAAAGCATGGCTGTACTCTATGAGACCAGATTGTCCTGGTTTCAGCTAAAATAGAGGTAATTTTCTTTCTAGTAGCTGGTACAGTAGCTGTAGGTGTGTTTTGGATTTAGCAGGAGAATAATGTTGATAACACACCAATGTGTTGGCTTTGCTGAGCAGTGCTTGGCCAAAGTCAAGGACTTCTCTATTTCCCATGCTCTGCCAGCAAGGAAGTGCAAAAGAAGCCAAGAGGGACCATGGCCAGAGAGCTGATCTGAACTGGCCAAAAGCTCTCTCAGAGAGTGTCATGCCCAGTACAGAAACTGTGGGGAATTGGCTGAGAAGGGCTGATTACTGCTCAGAGACTACAAATACAGTTTACAAGTGACACATCCTTCCTAGGTGTGCAGCAACGCATTTTTTTCATGAAATTTTGACAGGACAATTCCAGCATGTTTTACCTGAAAGGCCCTTGTGGACAGATAGAAAATGTAGAAGTTAAAATATTGGTCTTCATACAGACTGACAGTCTATTTTTCTTTTTATCTACACCAAAAGCGCTTTGGGATCCTAAACTAAAATGCTGAGTCCTGATTAAGTGTGGCATGACACAAAGGCATCGTCCAAAGATGCTTAAGCCTAGGTACAGGTCAAATATGACAAGGGTGTTACCTGCCTATTTCACAAACACTGGGGACTGTATGAGCTACTTACATGGCACTTATGTCTGCAAGTCCTGGCATTCTCAAAGATTTTCATATCGCGAATCATCTATTAGTCAAAATATTACCCTATATCCTCATTTTATTCGTCATTGCTGAGGTCACATCCCTCTTGCAGATGCAATCTCGGCCAACTACAGTAACCACTTCAGTAAGCTAGGACTCAATGTTAAAAATGCTTGTAAAAAACCTGAAGATTAAGAGAATAAGCACCTGATATCACTCATCTGCTTGAGAAGATGTAGTTAACTTTCCAAGTTCCATCACATAGGTGATGACAATCAAAACAGTAAGTTGCCAAGGCTCCAATTCAGCAAAGCACTTAGGCAGGTGTGGAACTTAAAATACACTTTTAAAAGCATTCCCATCCATCAAAACACTTAACTTGTACTTAATACAGGAAAATGAATAAGTCCTATTGACTTCCATAACATCAGTAAAGGATAATTAAATCAAAGTGAGCTGCTGTATCAAGGTCATACTGCAGAATCTCTGACCTTTCAGGATGTTTTCAGCACATTTCACAGTGAAAATGCTAACAGAAGGAAAACGTAGGTGGCTAGCAGTACTTTAGACCTCTGCAGTAACTGCCCAGTGAAGGGCTTTGGAAACTGTTATTTAAATGTGTGACTGCCCATGTGGCAGCAGGAAAACATCACACACATTACACAAATAATGTTATTGTACAGACAGGGAGAAAGTAAGGTGAAAAGCTTCAACTCATCTGGAAATTCTCTGATTTTCTTGCACCCCAGGATCAAAGTTGATTGATCCTTGAAAAGATTGTCCTTGAAGGTCAGATAGTTTTCCAAGACTCATCTGTCCTACAGAGCAGCTTCCCATGGGGTCCTGCCAAGCAGATCCTTGGAAAATCAAAGCTTACTCCCCTGCAATCTGAGCTTTATCCAGCAGTTAGCCTGCTTCACTCCCCTTTGGATCTTAAACTCTACCAGTTCATGTCACAGCAACCAACACAGCCATCAAGTACCAAAGCCCCAAGCAGGTCGTGGTCATTGTTAAGAAGCAGATCCAGCAGATGCTCTCCTTTAGTGAAGAGGAGCTGGAGAATGTTCAGGTTTGATTTCTGGGCAGTTTGTGACTGATCCAAGAAAACTGTGTGTTGCTTGTTTGGAAACAAAGGCAAGACTAAACTAAACATTCAGTTGCTAAGAATTAAACGCCTAATGTTAAAATATAAATTATATTAGTAATCCAGTGCTAAGTTTTAATGCAGTGGCACGTTTTTGTCCAATGGAGTTGATACACAAGTGCTGTGGAAAGAATTTCTTGGTCAGCTAGAAACTCATCATCTCATCAACAAACTTCAGGCTCACAAGGCAATCAAAATTTCAGCAGAGTTTGTGAGGAACAGTGTTTACAATTCACTGCATTAAACCAACAACCACCACGAAGAACTTAAGAACAGCCATCTGTAATAAATACATGGCAGTGCAGTAGCCAGCAGCCTGGCTCCAGGAGAGAGCCCTGCAGGGGGATTTGTATCGTGTAGGACACAAATGCATTTGCATGTTCAAGCAGAATGTATTTGTTGCCTTCTAGTCCCTTAACTTTTTTGACCTGGCCCAGGCTCTGAATGCTTACATGGAAAGCGACCTATTTTCAAAAAAGGTACAAACCTACCTAATCTTTTTCTTTCTGTTTGCATTTTTATTCCATGATCATCTTTGCTCTGCCTTGTTTCATTACTCCCCTATCCTGCTAGCCTCGTTGCTTATCTAAGAGAAAGCTAAAACCCTCCAACAATTCCATCTCAGCTCCTCACAGACACTGTATAAATAGCACTGGTGTATACTGGTTTGCCCAAATACGAGAGGGTCAGGAAAAACATTTTCTTTTGAGATGAAAAAAAGGAGGCAAAACCTAAGAATTTTAATAACAGCCCTGACATGAGAGCAACGTAATACCAGCCTGAATTACACTTGGTACCAGACTCTCATTGGAAACCCTAGATTGCTTTGTTCCTGTCCCTGACATAATATTCAAGTCTGGGTTTATATTTGCACGAAATGGGGCTGTTCACTAGAGTCCATGCAAATCAAACACTTGATTTATGCATCATTCCACTGGAGGGTGTAACATTAAATTTAATTTTGTAAGAAAAGCCTGAAGTGCCTCTACGCCTGGGGCTGACATTGTGAACTAGGGAGAAAGGTGCACAAGAATTCATTACTGTTTCCAATATGCGAAATGCAGCATTTGAATGAAACATTTGTCTCTTGTCAAAAGGGAGTAATGTCTGTTCTTTGTAAAAAATATTTCTCCCCCCACTTTGATTTTATCGCCAATTCAGCATATTGGAAACCGAGGTTACAAGTGTAGCTCAGACTTGTGATGATGGTGGGATGAATTACACAATGAAATGAAGAGACATTGGTTGAGTTGCAGTGCAGCTACAGAGTGTAGATGTTGGTCAGTCTGAATGCCACCATGTAGTCTGAATGCCACCATTTCATTAGAACAATTAATAGTAGTGCTGATTTTTTCTGAGTTTATTCACTACTTTCACTGAAAAGTGTTCCACTGCCTCAATAGACCGTTTTCACTTACCTACACCTCCTCCTACTATTTAGTTCTGAAAACACCAGGAAAAAGTTTTCCAAACTTCATGTCAAGGCACACTCAAGTTAAATTTCTCAAACCTTAACGTGTTTCCACTCTGTCTCTCAGCCTAGCTGAGGCAGCTTCAGTAGGAAGCTTCAGATGAGCTCCAGTAAGAACAATGCTTTCCAGACAAGCAGGTCTTTTTAACTACAGATCATTAAGAATTGGCTCTTCCTCCCTCCAAACCTTCCCACATTTCAGATCTGGATAAAACAATATAGATTTGAAGAGATCAAGGCTGAAAGCAGGGCAAGAACTACGTATGGTCAGCACAGAAGCTCCTGCTAGGCCATAGCACTCTCTGGTGCCACTCCCATCAATGAGAGCAACAGTAATCCTTCCTTTCAACACCACTTTTCCCCTCCTTTTCCTCCTCTAGCAAGCTCCTACAACCCAGCCATGAAAGCAGGAATTATACTGCTACCAGAAAACCAGAATTCTAGCACCCACTGGGCATCATAACTTGCTAAGTGGTTCAAAAAATGCACACAGTTCTGATGTGTTTTCTCTCCTTGAAAATAATGAAAGAAAAGGGTTTTGAATAATTTCTTTTCTATGCTGAAACAATGTTTTGCTTCAAAAATCATTGATATTTAAGGAAGTTAACCAAAATGAAATATTTCAGGGTCACAGGCAATGTCTAACGTTTCCCAGAGTTCATTGTGGTTTCGTTCTGTTTCACCAGGGGTATTTCTACTCTGAGGTCAGTCCCAGGGAATTTTCTGATTTCACAGCTCAGCTAACAAACCCAAGCTCCTACACCCACCCACAAAGCGCTACAGCCATGACACTGCTGCCCATTCTGTCCTGCAAAATCACTCTTTCAAGGTCACTCTGGAGCATTCATGTCCCACGAGGCTAAGCTTCTGCATAAGTTGTTCAGCTTGCCAAACCTTGATAGACTCTTGATCTGAAATCTTGAAGCTATTTTCTTTGTTCAGCTAATGAACAGTATGGTGATGAATACACATAAGGCAAAATTGATCCACTTAATTCATCATTTGTACATATGTATAGATTTAAGCCCTTTTAAATGGATTCTGGGATTAAACACCTATACCTACATTCACGAGCTGCTCAAAAATACCTAAGGGCATTGCGGTAAGTTTTGTACATTAATTTCTGAAATTAAAAGATTGACCCCACATTTAGCATTTGCAACTTTTTAAAAACAAGCTGCATTTTGCTCGCTTGTTAATTGCTGCCCATGCAGAGCTTTACTACGGCTGTATGGCTGTGTTTCCTGGACAGCTGTGGGGGATAGATCTCTGCAAGCTACACCCAACCTTGATGGAAGGAGAACATAAAAATAAAAAGGCAAAAAAAAATCAAGCCCGCAGTTCTGAACCTTAGAAGTCAGGCAAGAACATATTAGCTACAAACATAAGCCAAAGTACTAAAAAAGGAAGAGAGGAATTGCAACCCTTGGGGTGCAAATTTAATCCCTAACTCTGCGTACCATTAATCCTGATTGTCTTTACAACAGTCCTCTGTATTATGTGTCCAAGTGGCCTCTCCTATATCAGTGACCTTGCTCAAAAACAGCAGTTTAAGTCAACTTTAGGCAAAAGAAGTCCTTATATTATAGGAAATAGAGTTCAAGAAGAAAAGCCATACCAAGTGTCTCAGTTTTCTGCCTTCCGCTTAGAAGATACCAATTTTCACCAAATCACTGCTCCCTGGTGATTTTGGTCTTTCCAGTTTGCCAAATTTGTATTATTTTTCCCCCTGCTTAAATTGAAGAATTTAAACTTGCCAAACTCAGCTTTTGGACTTGTGTTTTGATTTCCACAGCTCTGCGGGAACTGGATGAAAACCAATGAGCTCAGTCATATTTCAGACTGAGATGCATTATACCAGTTGCCTTCTATGACATAAAAAAATGATTTGGCAGTACCATATAGGGCCAGGTCAGACATTGAAAGAATTCATTATTTCCAGCATTTGCTGCTGATAAAGTGACATTAATAGATCAGAAGTTGTCTTGTCTTTGTCACTTCAGTAAACTGTTTCTCCCTGGTGACTAGAACCATTCTGGAAGAATTTTAAAGCCATTTTCCCTTATAGCTTTTAGCATTAATAGTCATGCAAGGCAAAAGCTTGGAACCCTGCCCCCTGCTCTGAGAATCCAAACAGCTACTGTGTTAACAGCAGCTCAACAGCAAACTTCACAGTTTGCTTCTCAACCAACACAGGATATTCAAGCATCTGGAGGAGATGCACATGACAGACAAGCTGAACCCACATCAGATGATTCCAGAGGTATTATTTATATGTTCCACAAAGGCAACAGGCACGACCGCTGTCTGAAGCATGCTTAATGGAGGAAAACGTTTTGATTTTAAGCAGCATGAGTGCAAGAATCCAACACAATTTTGGTAAATTGCTACTGGAGCTATTTTCTCCCATGGTGCTATTTGTTCAGTTCCACATAGCAAGTTTCTCCCCTGTGATCCAGGTCTGTGTTTCTGTTCCCTGCTGAAAATGTTACCTGCTATGGTTTGTTCTTTCTGCCAGGTCACTAAGAGTGTAAATGTCTCAGAGCCAAGAATCAACCCCAATGGATCCTGCTGGCAACTCATTCCCTACTCAGGAAGGAGGAGTTGCTCAGAAACAGCTTCTGAGATTTAATCTTACCAGTGTTTCAAGCAGTACCAAGTCTGGTATCTAACTTTGCATCATCCTGGTTTCTCCATAGTCTCACCATAATTTAAGTACATGTTTCAAGATTATCATCAAGCAAGTCCTCAGTCAATGCTTGGACAGTTCTTGAAAAACAAATCATCAGGTCTTTGAGACCCTCTACCCCACCACTTCAGAAGCATCCACTTCAATGTTGCTGTTTGACAACCTTCACACTGCTGGAATGGAAAGCCAGATCAGCATCGCCTGATGACCATCTGACCTTTACTGCAAATACAGAATAGAGACTTCACTTGATAAGGTCTGCTTTCTTATCTCCAGTTTTATTCTCTCTCCAGCAACAGGCCAGCACTACTCCTGAGATAACTTTCATCCCTTAATGCAGTTATAAAAAGATGTGTTTACTAACCTCTAGAGTGCCAGCCACATGTTTCTCCTTGCACCTTTTTGCTTCCGTGCCAAATTTCTATTATCTTTATCTTCTGATTTCCACTTTCCAGCTTTCCACTTTCTTCCACGTGGTGCCCATGTTTTCCTAACTGCTTTCAAGGTGCTTTTCTGAGCCAGACTAGTTTCTCAATTAGGACAGCGCTCTTCCTCATCCAGATTTCTGGGGAGGAGAGAGCTGACTACTCAGTAAATGACCATTAAGCTGTTTAAGGTATTTTCCTCTCATGCCTTCCAAGTTTTCCACTTGGCTATGGAGGTTAGACCCGGTGGGTTCAGGTACCCCTGCCATTCCTTTCGCACACCAGTCAAGTTTTGTTCTACCCTTAGGTAAGAGCCAAAAGGAGCTGAAAGGAGGAATTTCCTCATTGTCCCAGTGGGCAACAGCACAAATAAAAAGTCTTCTGGTTTCCAGCTGAAATCAGTTTGCAGTTTATATCCACAGCTTTGTGCTGACAGTAGCCTCTCTTGCAGAAATTTACTCTCCTGATAGATTTATAGGAAACAATGATATCACCTCTGAATACTGCTAGGCTAAGCAAGCCATGCTCTTTCAGTTCTGGAATGACAGTCAGATCAGTCCTTTAATTATTTCCAGGTGCCTTTTTTTGCATTTGAATAATTTCTGCACTATATCTGAACAGATCTGTGTGAGGTCTCCCCAGCACCTGGTACAATAGCAGCACCTCACCCCTCCACAGATTGACATCTACCTTGGCTGGAGCAATATTTATTTTTCCCACAGCCATCTCACATTGGTTAGCCCAGAGCAATCCTATAAACTCTTCCCCTCTTTATCATTAGCCATCCGCAAATCATATTTTCATACCTTGTATGGGTGTATTTGCTACACAAGGCATTAGACACATTTTGTGCTGTTGTGAAACCCTCTGGGTTTTTTATTCCAGTCTTTGGTGCCTTCCTCTTCTGCTTTGTGAAATCCCAGTTCTGTTGTTAAATCCCACATTTCTCTAGCTTTACCACAAAAAGTGAATGTTCTGACAGTATCATTGATGAAAACTTGATCAAGAACCATCAAAGACCAATCCTAGATGGGAAAACCCCTTAGCAACCTTCCTCCGAGATTTTAGCCGCCCTCCCTTTCATCAGTAGCATATAACTGCTCCTTTGGCCCCTTTGCACTTCTCTTAACCCCGGTTGTGGCCTGCCTTCACTAACGTGGGAAACCTGTTGGACATCCTACACCTGCTAAGGTTAGCCTGTCACGATTTGTCTTTAATAAATAAATCATCAGTTTTGATCTCATTCAGCATTTTCGTACCATCTTCAATTACTTCTAGATCAACATCTTAGACTGTTGTAACTGAGAACATCGTAATTTAAGCTGCTTCCTACAACGCCAAAAAACACAGGCATTACATCTACTGTTTGCTGTGCAAACATTCAGTACTAGCACAGAAAGATAACCAGGTTACCTTTACCAAATCAACCATTTTCTATCAGAACAAAGCTATCCAGAACAGCAGTAACAGTGCCAAACATATAGCCCAGATCTCTCGAGAGTGCTTTATTTACAAGAGCACAGCAGAAATAAAAACAGCCACAGCCTGATACATGTACACATGAGAACCTCCTGCTGTATTCTGAAATTAACACTTAGTAAGTTTACCTTGAACAACTTTGCAGACTGCATTCAAGTTCTCTTCATACCACTATGGCAATGCGGACTTGGCTGAAGTTCTGCCAGGGCAGGTTTAGGTGGGTATTAGGAAAAGGTTCTTCCCCCAGAGGGTGGTTGAGCACTGGAACAGGCTCCCCTGGGAAGTGGTTACAGCACCAAGCCCCACAGAGCTCAAGAAGTGTTTGGACAATGCTCTCAGGTACAGAGTGTGATTCTTGAGATGTCCTGTGCAGGGTCAGGAACTGGACTCGATGATCCCTGTGGGACCTTTCTGACTCAGGATATCCCGTGTGATTCTGTGACATGAGCTCTTATATTCACTGTCTTCATCTTGACTTTCTAAGCAGCAGAGATGATGACCAACTGTATCACCCAAGGGTTTATTCAGTTTCATACCACTAAGGATTTGCAAAGTACGTATGGTCCCAATATCTTTTATTTTCACATATTTTAATTTTGTTATTGCTAGGTGATTGCATAAGCAGAGACTGTCTCATACCTAACAATGCCTAAGCAGTCAAGATCAAAATTAAGTATACCACAGCACCCTCTGCCTTAGGAAAAACATCTTTCAAGAGCCTGTCTCTCATGCAGGTTTAAGATAGATCCTTAAATTTCCATTACCAGAGTTTTCTCCCTCACCACTCCCCATTCCAAGAATTCACTGCATTTACATAGGTCAGAAACATATCAGAGCTCATTATATGAATATTGATTTCAACAAGGAGATCAATAGGCATGGGGTAGCAGAATTTTCCAAATGTTTTCAAAAGGACTCTAATGGAGACTTGATCTTCAGTCTAGTGCAGGGAATATGGATATCCAAATTGCTGGTCATGAATGCCATGCCCCAGTTGGGCACTTGTGCATCTTTTCAGGGTCTGTGTTTGCTTCCTTACAAAGTCTACCCCAATTCAAGTCTCCTTTTGTCTCCTGCATGCTGTGAGGAATGCCTATGGAAGTCCCACTAACCCTAGTTATTGGCAGAGGAAGAGTATTAATACTTGAAACAGTCACATTTGTTTTAACCAGGATGGTGTGTGTATTACTGACACATAATTAAATTACATAATTTCTGTGTTTTCAAAAGACAAGACTATCAGGGCTTCCAACATATTATTATACTGAGATAGAAGGTATCCAATACAGAACAGTCACATTTTCTTTTGAAGTAGTAGGAAGTGATGAAAGCTAAATATCCCTTCTATACCTTGATTGCAGTATAGAAATGGGTACTTCACCCTCATGTTGTCACCACACAAATGTCGTTTAGCCTGGAGTTGAGCAGAAAGAGGCAGTTTGTGCTTCCGAGTTTGTTAAAAATGCACATAGTTTTACATATTGGAACTTTGAAACACTACAATTCCCTAGCAAATAAAGTATCACTGAGGAAAAAAAAGCAAGAAAAGGATGTGCATGCTCATTAGAGCTTCCATTCCTCACAGCCCTTCACATGCAATACAATCCAGCAGCTAGGTGTAAGATTTTAACAGACAGTGTCACTGTCTGGACAGTGTCTGGAAACACAAACTTTTTGCAACCCAGGGGCTCCATGCTCTCTCCTTTGAGGAAATGGTGCGGAAGCTGAGGGCGCTAAGCATTTTGCTGGATCAAGGCTCCAGTATATACCAAAATACTAAGCTTCTGTGATACTTGAATGCCCTGAACATGTTTCTCTGAGCACTAACAGATGGTGGCAGAGCAGTTAATACCAATTTTTTGAGGGACAACTCAGTCATTTTTTATTAATTTTCTCCCCCTGTAGAGCAGCATGCAGGACGCTTCCCAAAGTCTTTTTCAATATAACGAGAACATGATATTTGAGAACCAAATCATGATGGACCAGCATTGCTTCTGTGAAGGTACAAGCGGAGGGCATAGGTTAAAGAAAAACTGCTCCACAGGTTATTTATATTTACCATCTGCTCTGATGAGTACTGACAAGATGAGTCCTTGGAATATGTTTTACACCTTATCTTATTCAAACCTATCCAGCATGGTCAATTCCCCCTAGGAACATCCAGTGTGTTAAGAGCAAAGGCTCAACATGCACACTGCCTTCAGGATGGTGAACTAAATCATTACCTGAGTTCACATCTGCAAGAGGATGGGTTGGGCAAACTATCTGAACCATATTTAATTCAACTTTTTGTAGAAGCTGAGTAAGGAAGTAGAATGCCTCAAAATACAGTGCTTTGCAGATCCTAATATTTTTGAACACAAGCGACATTTTTTTTAAGTGTACAAGTAACTGCTGGTTCAGGAGGACTTGGCAGCAGAAAAGATTTGTGTCCAGATCTTGAAACTGCATGACAAGAAAAATTAATTAATCCCAATGGCAGCCCCGTCACCCACCAGGCTGCCTTTTTCCAGATTCAAGCTGTTTCATCTATATTGTGGACATGGCTTCATTGACTAGAGCATATCTATAAATGAGACTATCAATTTTCCTAACCCCAAATCATCTGAAGCCTTATGTCCCACACTGACTTTCTGTGCAGAGGCTGAGCTTCCTCACTACTATAAAATTGCTGAAATTAAGGTGCCCTATGCAAAGGGTTTGAACCTTGTCCAGTAATGGAACTCAATGCAGTATTAACACTCTCACTGGTCCTTTCCACTGTAAATATACTGGAATGTTGCTGTAAAACCAGCAATTTTGTCTACTGAACTCTTACCCTTGAACCAAATTATAATGAACACAGGCATTATGCCCACAGACCCAGCCTGCAAACAATAGGAGCATTAAGCTAACTCTTTGAGATTTATGACAGACCTATCTGCCTTCTACATGCATTTTATAGGCATTTGCAATAAATTAGCTAGTGAGGCCAGCTCAGTGGCACAGAGACAGTATCATGCATAGCCAAGTAGTAGAACTGGGTATATTGCAGGACTGGTCATGGCTCACTGAAATGATGAAGGCTGGAGCTTCAGCCAGCCAGGAGAGGGGTAATCACATATCACAGGGCAGCAACATCTCCTGTAGTGCTCACTGACTACATTGATAATGCCATGAGATAGGTTTCCTTCCTTAGCAGCCTCTGGAAACAAGGATGAGGAGCTGCACTAAAATCCTCTATCAAGTACAGTGACATTACTCCTCCAAAGATCACTTTGTCTGGGTGAAGTTAAATAATTCAATTTAGGATTTGAAGATTTTGTTCTTCTAGTTTTGGTCATTCCAAGGTTGGGACACAAAGCAGTAACAGCTCAGCATAAGGGAGAAAAAACAGTTGGTTTGCAGGAAGGAGAGACTGTTGACCTGGGTCATGCTATAACCTAACCTTTTCTTCTTTTGAGCCAAACCCAAAAATAGAGCTCCTAGGAAATATTGAATTGTTCAGACATGAAAATCCTGTGAACGAAAATTTTGCCATTTTGCCCAATTATCTAGAGCTACAGGAATTAACCCACTTTTGTTTTGTGTCCATTTCCGCTGTAATCTTGACAATTGAATGCAGTGTGTGTCACTTCTGTTTTACAGCCACAGCTAAAGATTTCTGCTCTTACAGGAAAAACACGTAGCTTCATCATGATCTCAAAGGCCAACAGGACAGCAAACTCGTGGGGAGAAAGGATGACCAGGATGAGGTTCAATGTTGCAGTAATTTAATGAAGTAAGACTGTTTTCTTCTCTGTCTTTACAATGGTCTGCTACACATTACACAAACCTTCTATTTTTAGCCTTTCCGCTCTCCCTTATTCCTCCAGATTATTTTTTTAATCCCCTTGCATTGGCCTACAGAGCTTATTTGGAGCAATATTGTGAAGCAAATGACCAGACATAATGACTTTCCAAGGTCCTTGTGATTCCTTATTAACATTCAGTTAGCATAAGTCCTGACTTTATTATTGACTACATTGAATACACAATACACTGACCTCTGCCATCTGCAACTAAATCTCTTCCTGCAGATCTATCAAAGTGATTTCATACAGAGAGGAAGTAGAAGAAAACAAAGCAGTAGGCTACTTATCTTTTTTTGTCCTGAGAAACTTTAACACTCTGTGGGAAAGACTGCTTCCCCTCATGGTGTTTTCAACCTTTAGTATTCCATGCACTTATTGCTGTGGCTAAACATTGAAGCATTATCTCATAATTTCAGAGAAGAGGGAAAGTACTAAACAAAATCCCTCATTTTTAATTTAATCTTGGTAGAAGAAAAGTGGTGACAGAGAGCCTCAGCAAAACTTTGTTTTAAATATATGCCTTTAAGTTGCTTGTGGAAAAAAATGTGTAAGTTACCAAAATACTGTAGCATCTTCAGGTACCAAGCAAGGCAGTACATGGGCCACAAGAAAGTGCATGAAAACAAATAATATCTATACCACAAAGTATCTGTGGAATTTTTTTCCTCTTTCCAATGTTCATAAAGTATTTTTTTAATTCCTGAAGGAAGGCTGGTGCACGCAGAACTGCACTGCAAGGAGAAAGCAAGGTCATTCCTGTGGTAAATTTGGGTGCAAACTGTGCTAAAGTCATGTTAAAGAACTTATGAGTCACAGGTAAGCATTTCGCAAAACTAAATCCAAGAAAAACCTTCAGCTTAAGCAACTGAGAGCTCAGGTAAGACATCAGAGAGCCAGAAGTACTCACTCCAAAAGCTTTCCAGTGCAGAGCTACCAAGGGTACTTTGTTGACAGGTTTCATTTTATGAAGACACAGAATTTGGCAACATTTTTGCCAGAAAAGCTGGGAAATGTCTCACAGCACACTAACCTGAGGGGTTAATCCTCTCTTTTGAGCACAGGAGGCCAGAAATCAAGCCCACAAGCAATCCCTTCTGAGACCTACAAAATCAGATACAGTGGATGCCCAGTCCTCATCCCTACTATCACTTAACCTGGTTGCTAAACCTCCACCTTGAAGAGCTCGTGTTCAAGTAAACCCACATCTTTGCTTCCAGGTGACACATGGAGCTCAGGAATAAGGTCCCATTCTCCCCAGCCTTCTTAGAAACTCAGAAAAAGGAAAATAAGAATTCCTTCCCAAATCTCCATTAACTATCCTAGAAGGAAAACTTGTATTTCATTGACTGTAGTTTATGCAAATAGGATCAGAGGAATTAACATATTGGAAGGAGCTGACATTTGTCCTGATATATTGAATCGTTAGCATGACAGAATCACTTAAGCTGGATCCACTAACATCAGGTTTCCTCTCATTATTGACCCCTGCAGAGTAGGCCTGACAAGTGGAACTGCTGCAAAGTTCATTAATAATGTGAAATAAATCAATTGTTCGGGAAATACTGAAAACGGATGACACTGAACTCAGACTTTTTGCAAATTCAGCACATACCAGTTTCCATCAAGGACACAAGTTATAACAACGTCCTTTCCTGACCTATATTCAGGAGCTATGCTTTACTCCTAGGCAAGCTCACAGAGACACTGGGAATGGTGCCATTACTGGAATAATGCCCTTCACTAGAAAATGAAAAGCAGTATTACCCTGTGGACACCGACACAGATACCTGCAGACATTTTAGCTTACTGATTGACACCTCCAGCATGAATTATGGGCAGGACACACACTCCAAGTGCCAGGCTTTGTTTTCATCTGAAGGTACAGGGAAATACATCTTCTAACAGATTGGCCAGGCTGCTTTCTCCAGCATGGACACTGCCCCAGCTACGAAACACACTTTCTGGCTTATAGCTCTCAGAAAGAGAAAATCTTATCCTCAAACAAAAGTTATAAAAAATAGATACCCTGAAGAGAAAGTTGAAAATCGAGTTCCCTTGCCTCTGTTACTACCAGAACTTAGAGGGCCAAATGCTGTGACATTTCCTACCATCAAGTGAAAAACGCAAATCGAGTAATAGACTTGATTAATGCTGCTTTTTGTGGCTCACAAAATGCCCATGAACAGATTGAGATTTTCATTAATATATTCATGGTTCAAGTTCAGCCTAGTTTTGGATATTTTTTTAACTGCTTTATGGATATGTTTAAATTTTGTCTGCAAGAGCACAAGCTGTTTGGAAACATTTGACACATGGTAATTAAAGGAGAATACATCTGAAAAAAGCTATTGGTGCACACCACATGGTGTTTGTCAGCCTTGAATAAGGTGAGTGCAACTAAGGCAAAATAGAAGAGTTCAGAAAAACCTAAGTTGTATGAGAACCTGACAAGCTGCATTTGCAGTATAGAGTCAGAAGACAATAAGAATTAAGAACTCAGGCTTGATTGTTTCATGGCAAAGGCAGACTTACTCACAAAACCCAATTCCTCGGAACAAGGTAAGGTATTTTTTGGTAATTATAATGAATTTTCCTACTTTAAAAATTACTTTTCCTTATTATACATGATAACAAATAAAGGCTACAACCAAAACCCAACCACCAACTGAAATTTTAGGTTTAGGATTAAATAGCATTTCTTTCCACCTTCAGAGCACTACTGAGCTTGCATGCACTAAGGAACCACATACCAAGTAATCACATTTTCAAAATTACACAGGGCTCTTGAGAATCTCTGTTGGCCCATAATTTTTTTAAGAGCTCATCTTCTGCAAAGATTAGTCCCCAAGAACTGCTGAATCAGGAAGGGAGTTGCCAGCAGGTTAAGAGAGAGATAACTCCCCTTGACTCAGATCCTGTGAGAGGCATCTTTTTTCTAGAGGTCTGCCAGCCTCAAGTCTGATTTTATCTTAATAAATATGGCGAGTCAAGGCATCTAGTAAAATTTTTACATATCCTTTCTCATTTTTTCCTTTATACTTCTTTTTCACCTCCAGTATTTAACTTCCTTTCCTCCTGTCAAGTTTAGGTCTTCTTTGCCCATCCTTCTCTTTTCAGTCCTTGAGTTTCTTACAAATGGAAACAGATCTTTCAACTCATGAAATTAAAACTCAGCTTCTGTGCACAGGAGTGTTGTCACAGATTTAAAAAGAGCTCATTTTCTTATCCATCATGACACTGTCCTGCAGGGTTCCACAAGTCCTGTACAGTTTCAGTCATATTCTTACTCTAAACCCCAGGCATGCAAATGTTAACAGAAGGAGAATTTGGGAAGCAAGATCTGAAGTCACAGCTTTACTACAGCTGACACCAACCCACATAATTCCAATGCAAAGCTGAAAGTTGCATATGGACTTTTACAGTTGTCACCCATGCAAGTATAGCAAAGTACCCTCAAAACACAAATTTAAAAGGCACAATCCCCTTTTAGTTGAAAAAAATGGAGTTATCAGGAAGTCATCTCTTTTGTGCTCAGCAATACACTCCAGGAGAAACCCGACTTCTGTTCATCTCCACGTATAAAAACACCCTTTTCCCCACACCCTCCAGTTCCTTGACATACTATTGCTGTTTGAAGGATTCTGCAAACAGGCCTGGAATCCCATCATGACTGATGATTGTGCTGGTAAACTAAAGAGCAGGGAAAGTGTTCTTCCACATACAACAGTTTCTGCTCTTGGCCTTTTCTTCTAAAACCTTACACTCGCCAGCGTTTAAATTATCGATTCTGTTATTTCTGTGCTAGCACTTTAATTTAGCACCCCCCAAAATGACAATTATGATGCTATCATGACTGCTGTGTTCTCCATTGTGGCCTTTCAGTCAGATTCTTTTCATTGGTTCATCATTCTTTACTCTATCGATTACTTCCGTCAACATCTTTCCTCCAGCTTGTACAGGCCTGATGAGGACAGGTAGAACAAACACTGCAATGCAGAGTCAGCTGTTTGCTTGCAGATTTGAAAGGCAGAGCATTCCAGGAAGGTACACTGAGTGTTCAGCCAAGTGCATGAGCTTTGTCACTATATGATATAGAGAACACTCAAGTATCTCACACCCTTTATGATGAACAGCCAACTGTAGCTAAACATGCAGCTAAAACTCATCTCTAACTGCCCTCCTGGTATTTTGATATTTCTATGCTGTGCCTCAGGTTCTTAAGATTTCCATGCTTTTGTCACACACTGCTTCCTGAATATTATTTATTTTAGAAAATAAAAGACTTGAATCTCATGTTCCTGATACATGAGTATTTCACTTACGTTAGAAGGTAAGGCACATAAGGATGCTGAATTGGGCCCTCTGCACTTCTCTCTTCTGATACATTATCCTGTGTAACAAAGGCCCAAATCTGCTCCACTTCTGTTTCTTCTCCATTTGGCCACTATTGAGATGTAGATCCACAAACTCTATTACTTTTCCTAGGTACCTGTTTTTACATCAATTCCCAAGTCAAACTGAACCATCACCAGTGTTCATACCACTTACTTATTACTAAATTACACCCTCTGCTCTAACTAGGCTGTCTTCTTGCCATACCAAAGCCTGGAGTAACTATCTGAAGTCTTCATTAAGTAAAACTAAAAGTAAGTACTGCAAAAGTCATCTGCATACCCTGCCTTCAATCTCTTACTTTCATTTATTTATTTTGAAAGCATCACTGCAAGTTATTCCCATAGCAAGCAATTCAGGAGACAGGCTTTTCCTTGCACCTGGAACTCAACACGTGCAGCTGAAGCTCTCTGTTGAGCGCTGCACCATCTCTTACCTCAGGAACACCAACTGGCTGTGCCAGCAAGTTGCCCTTTCAGAAACAAAGGTATTTGCTCCTGCTTTTTTTTGTTTCACTCAATTTGAACCACTGTAATGCCCTTTTTGTCAGCCTCCCTGAACACACAATTAACAGGCTGCAGCTGGTACTAAACATTGCTGCTAAGATTCTGACTGGCACCAGATGGAGTAAGTGTGTAATTCTACCTCTGTTTCCATCATGCCAGTCAAATTTCACATTAGCTTCAACATGCTCTCCCTGACCTGTACAGCCCTTTAAAATCTTCCATCATGCCTTCTTGCTGATGGGATAGTGTTTTATACCATTTCATGCTGGTCTGCTGTAGTGCACTGGTAGCTAAGTGTTCATGCACCACAGAAGTGGGCATGATAAAAGAGTCTGAATAAAATATAAGGGGACAATAGCAGAAGAAAATGTTCTCCTTTTTAATAAATCATTTGAAAAGATCTTTTACAAGTACTTTTAAATAAAAATATCAAAAACAACACAAACAGTTGAGCATTGCATTCGATAGATAATCTTTACTGTGCCTCACATCCTCAAAAGACTTCAAACTAAAAAAAAAAAATATATATATTCTAACTAAACCTGCATTATTCAGATATATAAAAATTCAATCTGCTCTGGACTGTAGTTTGAACTTATATGGGTCTCCTTTTATTGTCAAAGCATTTCTACCAAAAAGTTAAAGCACATAGTACAGTAGTAGAGTGCTACTTTCTGCACTCCACTCTTTCCCTGTGAGTCCCTGGCTGAATGCCTCAGGGATGCTGCTGTCCAGCATGTGTCTAGGCAGGAGATTCTTCCTTTCCCTTTTGAATTGTTTGAATTTATCACTTAAATCATTAGGACACCTGTTGGAGGAAAAAACCCCATCTCAAAACCAAAGAAGGTCTGCTATAAGAGAACAGGGGTAAGAAGTTCCCAGTGGCTTCTGTTAACTCCTGAAGTCTCTTTAAAGGTAGTCCAGTTAACCAGAGCCCACAGTAGTGTAGAAGTTCCCAAGTTCAGTAGGGCTAAAGCATCCTAGTTAAGCGTTTTCAGGGATTTTGAGACTACCGTACAGCAACAGTTTAAAAACTGATACAGTTCTTTGGAACAGTCAAATAAACTCTCCTCAGCTTTGTTGAGGCTTTGTGCTCAGCTATGAGCCTTAGAAACTGGCCTGAGTTGTTTTCATTTTGGTTTTTATTTCAACCATGTAATGAAGACAAAGCATCTGCCACAATTGTAACAGCTGTCAGAGTGTTTCAGCAGCAGAAGAGAATTGAGAACAACCTGACCTGGGTTAGGGCTACTGTTCCAGAAACTCAGGGGCGTACACAAAAATTACAGTGGCAATCACCCCTGACCCACTTGCTAACACAGAGGAAGCATTTGCCAGCTCCAGAATGGCATAAAGCACCAACATACTCTGCATGTGAGCATAACTCCGTGCAGGTCCCTTCAAAAGTAAACGCTCCTTATTTCAGCTTTTCTATTTCTCTGAATTAGTCAGTGTAGTTAATTGTGCTACTATAGAAGTGGGAATCACTTGCTAACTAGATTTACTACACCCCACAGAACCCAACTCACACACTAGAAAGTGTGGTTTGCTCCCATTTCCCCCTCACTGTATTTTTTAACTAGTAAATAGTGTTTTTAAGCCCCTTAGTAGATCCAGTCTCTGTGCCATAAACTGTGTTCACAATAACAACGAACATTTCAGAAGGAGCAAGAGAAAAGGGGTAACCCTGAGTTGTTACTGCGTAAAGTCACCAATACAACATTCCATGCAGAGAACAGCGTGGTACAGCACTGTCCAAAAAAAGGTCATCCTCAAAGAGCTGCAGTGAGGATCTCAGCTTTTTAAAAGCCAGGACAATTGGAATTAGCATGGAAATAAATCTACTGTCCACTGACTGTATTGTTTCCTGTGCTTCATTACCTCACTGTAGTTAGAATCTCCATCCATTTCACCACAAGTACCTCCTTACCCTGTACTTTTACCTTGCCTTTATGCTTCTATTTGCAACTGCATCTTCTTTTAACCTTCCTTTGGGAAAGTTTGCTTTTCACACACACAGGTGGCTCTCTGCCTATTTTTATCTCCCAGACTTTATTATCAGTAAAACCCAAAAAGATAAATTCATCCTTTGTGCTGATGCAATTGACTTGTCATCTACTTTTACAGCTAATTAGCTCTTTAGTAGATGATGGTGGATGTCAGAGGTCATCTGATAGCTGATCCTGCTAACTGACCATAAATATTTCTTTCCAATTGTATGATTGTCTCTTACTGCTACATTCTCTCTCAAATTAACACAGCACATTTAACCTACTTATTCAGAAGGAAGAGTATTAAGCCTGGATTAAAAAAATTACAGTTTCATAAGGTACTAGCACTCAGAACCAAATCTTTCACTGAAGGCCTGACCTAGTAGGTGAGGGTGCTGGAGACATCTAATTAGATCCTGGTAACAGCAGTCCGGAGCCATGTATCCTCTTGACATTTACAGCTCTCAGTATCAATATCTACGGACTATGTATTGTGCATTACAGGTATGTTGTTAATCAGTGTCCATGCCCAAGGGATACCAACAGGACAGGCTACAAAATTAGAAGTCTATACCCCAAAAGGTTTGCAAACTAATTCATTGGTAGAACTTTCCTGGGACCAATAAACAAGGAGCAGTGAGAACCACTCCCCTTTCACTGCAGGGCAGCTTGGGAAAAAAGTGTTTTTGTTTCCACAGCAAGAAAAGAACCAAATTACTTGACACTTATAGTTACCAGTAAAACAAAGGACAGAGTTTTATTGCCATTAAAAAAAAAAAAATTGTTTCTTTTCAGTTCATCAGAAGTTTCATAAAACTGAAGTTACTGAATCTAAAGAACCCAAACATGGACACAGTTTTAGGCAAAAACCCCCAAACATACAAAAATAAAATACCTTATTTGTAAAAATAGACTATAGTAATATCAATATTTTTCACCCAAGAAGTTTCCCGTGAGTTTTTCTTAGAGGATTTCAGCAACATCCAGCAAGGATGTAGAGAATACCTCATTTAGGGCCCCTGCCTAGCACTTGGCACCTAGAGCAGGGTTTTGCTGCCTCTTGCCCCTGAGAGGGGCAAGTCACCTTCATTTCACTTGTATGCATTTTTCCAGAATTAAACACGACTGCTATATGTGGTCCATAGCAAAAAATATGTCCTTGGTTAAAGTGGAAGGAGCTGTCCACGAGCCTCCAGCACGACTTCAAGAGGAGGCCCCAGAATTTTGATAGCTGGGAGCTTCCAAAGAAGCCTTTTTACCAGCAGTATCTATGTTTTCTGAGAAACTTCCCTACACACATATTTAACTGCAGAACTGCGGGGGTTTCTACACAACAACAAGCACTTCCAGGGAGCTGTTGGGGCAGCACTGCTGGGAGGCACAAAGGAGCACCCTCGGGCTACCCCCGAACAGCACAAGGGGACAAGGCAGGACTGGGGAGCCCCTGGAGGCTGCTCAGGGCTTGCTCCCTCACAAGTTCCCACACCACAGCTGCATCCTGCTGCAAGAGGCTCCTCAGCCCAGCCCAATCCAGGGGAGCTGTGAGGACAAAGAGCAGGGGATGGTACTGTGGCTCCACAAGCTGTTCTGAGCAGCAGCTTTCATTTAATCAAATGTTATCTCCAGAAACCACAGCTGCAGCTGAGGCCTCTAAGAAACACAGCTTCTCCTGGGAGCCCTTTCCCATGCTTCAGTGGGAACATCAGAATATTTGCCTGGGTGATGTGCCAGCAGTTTGGATTTGTACCTGGCATGTCAGCAAGTAGAAAGCTGCAGTCTGCAGGGTGAGGGAGAAGGACCTGCGCTGTGCAATACCCAGCTCTCCAAGGTCCTCAAGAGATTCCTCCTGGAAACTCTCCTGCTTACACTGCTTGGATAGTTTTAGTCTAATACCAAACAGGTTCAAAAGAACATGATGGGTAAATAAATGCCAAATTACAGTCATACATGCAAAAATCAGAGGAGGGAACGCACATAAGGCACACTGCATGAGCTATGGGCTGCTGTTTCTAGCAGTTTGAGGGAGGCAAGTTCTTAACAAAAAAACTCCTTCCAGGACCTGGTTTGTGCCACTGCATGATACATACACAACGAACCCAAACCACAACACATCAAGGCTTTTTGGGCCTTACCTGAACAGAGAAACTAGAAATTAGTTACATTTCCTATTACAATTGATTATCAACCTTGTTTCTAAGTACTTAATAAAAGTATTTTAGTTTTCCATCAACGCATAATAAAAAGACAGTTTGTCATGTGGTTTTACCTTGTCTGGAGAGTCAGCAAATATTTACTGCTCCATGGCTGACCAAAATAATTGCAAGGATTCCAACACAGAAGTTCAAGAATACAAGAAAAAAAATCTTTACAATATCAATAGGCAACTATCTTTTTTCCTAAGCTCGCAATCAAAACATCTCATCTTTGAGCAAAGGGAACACTTCAAACCACCTTCATTCTAAGCAGCCTGAAACAAACCATGCAATTTTTCTATGGCACACCATGCACTCAGAAGTTGGGGTGCTCACATTCCTTTCCTGTGATCCAGCTTTAGATAAAGTGCCTTAGTTCAGGGACCTTGCCTTCCAACTAGCCTGGCCAAGAGGGTTTTGCTGCTAGCCATCTAATTTTAAGGTACATTTCATATTTAACTCAAGACATTACTATTTGTTATTGTGTAAAGGTAGAGGGGGAGTTATAGATTATCTCATGCAACGCTTTCCCATTTTTCAGCTGCAGCCAAATAGTGGGCAAAATTCTGAACAGTTATTGATATTTTTTCCCTTAGCTTGATGGTCCAGCTGCAGGGGAACATACAGATGTGAATGGGAAAAGGACAGCTAATATTTCAAGAACATTTTGGAAACAACCTCACAATATCATACTAGCAGTTTATTGCTGGTTCCCAGTTAAACAGCTTTGGAAAATCTGTTATGAAGGATAAATTACCAAAATTTAAATATTTAGGAAGTATAGGAGAGTTATGTTTGTCACTTACTAGAAGAACAAGCTTAAGCACAAATTTTTAGCTTCAAACATCGTGCAGCCAGAACACCCACTGTTTTATACAAGTACTTCTTTAATATTAGATATTTCTGGCATTCACAACTGTCTTCAGTGGCAATTGCTTGAAAATCATTTTGCTATTCTTTCTGTATTAAGAAATGAATGCTCCTTTTTTATCATTTATCTATCCAAAGATCCTCCTAATTTATTATCAGTTCATTAATGTACTGCCTACTACCTTTCAAGATCATTAAAGAAGTTAAATAATATCTTAAACCTTCTTCCTCAGCATTTTGTCCCTCAGAGCTGTATTGTATATATGTGATTAAATTCACCTTACTGTTTCAAGTCTGGTCACCTCTCACCTCTCCTCATTTTTTTTAAGGGGAAAAGATTTGAATTTCCAACCTTATAATTTTAAGTGTAACTAATAATTTCTTCTAGAGATCAGTCATCCTCTATTCATCAAGCCCTATGTCTTCCCTTCCTTTCAAGCAGAAATATCTTAGATATTTCTAAGACTCCACCAGGATGGATGCCAGAGCCTCTCCACGCTACGTTTCCCTGGTTACTTTTGTGTTCTGCTCCAGTAGCCATCTGGGAAAAACAAAACCGTGCCTGTCAATAGAATCATCTGTCCACAGAGGGGACCCAGCTGTCTTTCCTGATCTTCACTGGACCCTGTGTACATCACTCACCTGCATCTCCTGTCCTCAGCCAAGGGGAGGAATTTGTGCCTGGACCAGGTACCTCAGAGATGGTCCCTCTGTGTTGGTCCTCTGCGTCAGCTGAGACAGTGGATCTATTTCTCCATTTCAGTGTGGTGATCGGGATGAGATGCACTGGCTTCTCACACATCTTTGTGCCAATAATATATACTTAGTGTTTCTACTGTTAAGGGGTTTTTCTTTTTGGTGGTATGGAACATCAGTTTTGAGCTGTGCTGGTGCCCAAGTCATTTCTGCTTTTCCCATATTCCTGAGGCTGCCTTTCCAAGCTGAGTTTGTCATTCACAAACAGGACTATTTCTGTGTGCAATCCTAAACCCAAGAAAGCCCCTAGCTTTGTGTCAGCAACACTTCCACTCAGTCAAGGGATGGAGGCCTCTGCCTTAAATTAGGAATGACTTCAATGAGGAATGATATGCCAATTCCATCAGCAATGGATAGCCTATATTAGTTTATCACTAATAAACTACACCAGTATGACTGTCACATCTGATTAAGAAGATATTTCATCTAATTTAATTTACACACCGCAGCTCTAACTTCTTCTCCCATTTTCTTTCCAGTCATTCAATGCCCTGGGAACTCTGCACACAGTCCATCCTAGCTCACCAGTAGAGTCCATTATAACACATCAGGCTATTCTCTGACGTGTCTCAGAATAAAGTTACAACTTAATGCCAAGCACAAGATTAAATGCTCAGCTCAAAGAATCAGACTCAGTCAGTGTTCAAAGGACAGTGCTTTAGTGAATGAGATGCAGCAAAGCCAAAAACACCTTCCCAAGAGCTGGCTGCTGCCAGGACAGCATGCCAGTTTGCTGAACAATACAAATGCCCTGCTCTCATTTCCACCCTGTAACACACCATCTGTTTTTACTACTGCTCCCTATCTGGCAGACCAGACGGCAGGAAAACCCACAAAGTTGTGTTCTGACAAACAAACCTCAGCAATCCTCAGTTCTAACTTGCCAGCTGTCTGGAAAAGATGAGAGGGAACGGTTGTGAAGCATGTCAGATCGAGGTGAAGGCTAAGAGAAATTACTCTCTCAACTGGAAGGGACTTGGTTTCAGATTCACTAAAACAGCTCCCGTTGGTACAAACGGCAGGAGGGCCGTGTTAGCCGCTTTAGAGATAACAGTGCCAGTCCTGGGGAGATGGCTTAGACTTGTCCTACCTTTCCTAACAGCAGGGCAGAGTAACGTTTACAGAGAGTACTTCCCATGCTAGGAACTAATCCTGTATCTCTGAAGACAAATGCCAAGGCACGGACTTCAGTAACTCAGGGTAAGGCAGAAGCCAAGGCTTACTGAGAACTAAAAGCAACAATGAGCAGCCACGGCAGAGGACTGGCTCTACAAGCAGCTACTGCGAACGTCACTCTGAGCTGAAACAAATACTCTATTTAAGATCAGTTACGACTTCAATTAAATGAGGTCAAGGATCACACAGTATCAGTCAAGATGCCAAACTATGTCACTTCCTTTAGTGCTCTCCAGCTTTTTTTTTTCTTAACAATACTTGGCCAGACAAAAGTACATCATTAACTAATTGGTATGATGTATTCCTTTAACTCTCCAGCTTCTGTGCTTGGCAGAGTATTCATAGTATTACAGGCACTTGTAAGAGCAGCAACTTGGATCTAAACATAATGTAGAGATTAATAACTGAATTAAAAACTTTATCAGTGGTGGATTTGTGAACTGTGATGTGATTTTTTTTTTTTAAGGTAGGCAAACCTTATTTCCACATTTCAGTTACATCATTCACACACACTGAAGTTATAGTACCTTATACAAACTGAGGACTCCAGTGGGGCAGAGCTTCCCATTGCACACTGAAGATTGGCAACCACACATTTCTGCATGGGAGTTGTCCAGGGAAGGGGTTGGAATACAGTTGCTGCATACATTTCACTGTTCTTCCAAGAGTCATCTGTTACTCAGCTACCCTAATGCACCCAAACCAATTAATCTCACCTCGCAGCGGGTAAGGACTGGCTCCACCAGCCTGTGTGCCCTGAGTGCCATGCCTAGTGTTTGCCTTTTTCCTTCAGGAGTACAGTTTTCTCTTAAAGAAGAGGATATCACCCTTCTGTGGGTGTCTTGGTGCAGATATCTGAGGTTTTCAACTGCTTCCAGCATCGCAGGGTATTTTTCATGTCAGCCTCCTATGAATTCCCCAGCAACAGGTCATCTATTGATGAAGCACACATTGCTTGTTCTGGGTTTCATATGCAGCAGTTACACTTAAAACAGACAAAGGCTTCTAAAGGCAGATTTTCCATCCTCTGCCTTTCCATCAGCTTGCTGATGCCTGGTGTCAGACTTGGAATTCTGGCCCGCTTGCTCCACATCTGCTCTGCATCCATTTTGAAAGCCAAAGATGGCACAGGCAAGATCAATAGAGGTTATGATGGGAAGAGAGCAGCTATGAACATTAGATTGTTTTTACTACTGTGTAACCAAATATATGGGGGCTAAACCCAATGTGATTTTACTGAAAATCTGGGCAGCTCCCAGAAATAGCAGGCAAGACATTCCCAGGCACACTGATGGGTACAAGGAAAACAGTGGAGCCAACACTTTGTTTAGGATTAATTTAGTTCCTTCATTGTTTCTTAATACACCTTTTTTTGTCAGCTACCAAGCTCTCATAACACAAGCCCCTGCTTTGAGCTGCAGTGTTGCCTAGGTGTTGGCTAGCAAGACTCCTTTATTTATTTTGGGTTTTGCTGGGTTTTTTTAAGCAGCATAGTAGAGCAAGTTATGCTTTCTTCATGTCACAGGCCTCCTGGGCTGATTTTGTACACACAGAAAAAGAAGCTTCTGGCATTTTTCACATTTCAACCAGCAGTGGCTTGGCTGCATTATCAAAGCAGGGCTGGCAGATACACAGAGCAGAGCATCCAAGACCCACCACAGACGCTGCCTGCACAGATGAACTCATAGCACAGATACTGCTGGGCCACAGCAAGGAGGCCGGGGGAAAAATAAAAACCAATGGAGACAGGGCTGAGCCACGGCCGTAAAGAATCTGCTTTTCTTAGCAGGTGCTTTAAGCTCCAACATCTGCTGACCATATAAATCAAAGAAGCTCCTACAACTATTTACGCAGGTGAATGACGTGAACATATAAATACACTCTAAGGTTTTTTCCCTACTACTATTCTTGGCATTGAACCCGTAGAGAAGGTTCAGAAACTTTTTGTCAACTAGAAAGGGTTAGGATAAGAAAATTACCTAATCAACTGGTGTATGGCTTCTGGAGGAATTCTCAGAGATTTCTTTTGAATAAAATATTCAATAAGACTACCTCAGGTATTTTAGAATAGGGCTCCTTCCTACTTTTAGTTCTACTCAGCTCCCAGAATTGAGTCCTGAGTTTATTCAAATGAAGTATTACCAACTTCATTTAAAAGAGGATTTTGCTTCTATTTATCATGGAACTCATTGAAAAGAAAGCAAAGCTTTCAAAACACTCAGATGATCTCCAGTTGAACTTCATCAGCTTTCAGGTGTGACATTGTCCCATGGTTGTGCCATTTGTCACCTAATTATAAAATGCAAGGAAGTCCTTATAAAATTGATATTCTATTCTACACCATTCACTTATCCCCCTCTGTTACAGCAATGAGCTCCTCACACCTTGAGGAGCTGCCTTTTTTTGCACAGTCTTACAGAATACCTTTTTCTGGTTTGGAAGGTTTCACAATTTAATCATTGTCCCAGCAAAAAAAAAAAAAGTGTCTGTTGACCCTGTACATGTGTCTCTAACAAAAAAAAAAAGAAAAAAAAAAAAAAAAAAAAAAAAAAAAAAAAAAAAAAAGGAAAAAAAAAAAAGAAAGAGATATTTCCTTCACAGGGACTTAATTATGTGAAAGCCATAACTAAGCTAAGCTAAAGAAGAGTTCTTTGATAATGTTGAATAATGATTAATTTGCAGCATTCTCCTTTTCCCCCTGGCCTGGTACACATCTTGCGTACACCACACAGCCTTTCTGCTGACATGGCTTGAGACAAAGCCCTTTCTAGTCATCTCTGGCACAAAAAGCTGGAGTGTCTGCTTGGTGTCTGGCACAAAATGTGTCTTGCCCCATCTGATATTCCCGAAGCCAGAACACAGACCCTGTTTTCTGCTGGGCTTGTTTCTCTGAGACATAAGGCTACACAAACTGCGTGTCCAAACCAAAAGTCTGCAGTGAGCTATTCACTCACGCCTCACACTCCGTCCAGGAAGCTCCTCCAAGCTCACAGCCTGCCTGCTGTTCCCTCACACTGTCAGTCCCACCGAGCAGCAGCTTCTGGGCTGACACAGAGAGCCTGGGCCTGCTCCTGCTGCCCAGGCCAGCAAAGCAGCTGGGTGGAATTAGTGTGGAGGAGAGGAGGTCATCCTTTGTACTACACACCTGAGCCTCCTTCCACTGGTGCGCACACAGCAGTATTTCAAGGCAAGGGGAACCTGCATCATGGTGAATTCTGAAAATTCCCCTCCACTCCTCAGGGAAAAAAATAATCAGCCTGCCAAAACAGAATATGAGCTCCAGAAGGGCTTTGAGTTTCATTGAATGCTTGTTTTAGACACATACATCCTACAGGCCCTTCCTAATGCAGACAGTGCCAGATATCCCTTCTCTGCCACTCCAGTCTCAGAGGATATGAAGTCGACAAGCAGTCCCACTTGGCTCCCTGTGACCCCATCATCTGGAGCAGTTCCTATCACGTGGTCAGCCCTGTGCTGTGGCCTCGTATTTGGTAGGCAATTTAATTTTTCATGTGCTTCCTTACTCTCCTTTCAGAAACACACAGAGATGAGGCATCTAAAATCCGAAGACTATATATGAAGGCTGCTCTCTTTTAGCACTGTCTTAAGGATGGGGACCATGTGCATTTTAGCTGATTCCAAAAGAACTTCTGTTCCCTGATGAAGATTTCCTATAACATGGAAAATCACCCATTGCCCAGCTGCTTCTGTCTATGGCAATTACCTGTCTTTACAGATGCCCAGCAAGACATCAGTCATCTTCCAAAGCAAGCGACCCGGCAAACAGGAGTTTCCTACTCGCTGCTATCAGGGGATGCCAAAACTACTACTACAGAGAGATACACCCACAGCCTGGCACAAAGTGCCCCCTCCTCTTGAATGGGAAACTGCACAGTTTACAGGCAGGGTCTGTGCCTCAAGATCCTGAGCCCACGACACTTTCTGGTCTGTTTTGCAGACAGAGAAATCCCACATCAATTTTCATCGGCATTTTTTCAAATTAATAGCCTAATACATTTGAACTATGGGTTAAACTTAAAGTGTCGAATGTTTTCCTTGTTGTATCCTGTCACTGATGAGATACAATCTGTGCAGTCACTTGGAATGCCTAAGAACCTGCTGCAGAAAATGCTCTGTTATGCTGTCAAGAGTAATGGCTGAGTATTGAAAAATAACTGCATGCAGCCATCTACTCACAGAAGAGATATTATAGACAGATACAATCGTGTTTATTAAAGCTCATCCATCCAAAGCAGTGAAACATATCACTTGGCCACTAGAGAACAGGTGCTGAGCATTTTAATAAAAAGAATTAGGACTTCTGTAAGAGGAGGTCCAAACTGAGAATGTTCATGGACCTCAAAAAAACCCAAACAACAAAAAAATCACTTTTCTGTAGAAAATACAAGTGAGTCTAGAATGCACCCTCGTGACGCATGTGAGCAGAAGGTATATTTGCAGCAAAAACTACCACCTAAAAGCAGTAAAAACATGCCACAGAAAATACACTAAGAGAAAAAATTTATCAGACTTGACTTGCTTTCCCAGCTTTGAGCTCTCCTACACAGTCTGCTTTCATTCTTACCCTATTTACTCATTCTAATACTGCAAGTGATCTGAAAAAGAAAAATCAATGAGAACATTCCAAGAATAAAGTAAATAATGAAAAATAATGACTACCTATCCGAAAAAACTAATTCTTTTTATCTTAGTCAGACCTCACCAAAATATCATTGAACCAAAATATTATAATAATGATTGATATTGAATCATTATCGGCCTGGATTTAACATAGGCCATTTTGCAATATATCAGAGCAAAAAGTAGTGTAAGAAGACTGTAGAACAGCGATAAGTATTTAAATGGTACGTGATAGCTTTATAAAACAAGTGATGGGGCTGGGAAAAAAGTAAATCCTTGCAGGAACTAATAAGCTCCTATCTGCACAGCGGAGTTCACAAAATGGCAATACTGTGTCATTAGGCTGGCACGGCAGCTGAATCCCTAATACACCACAGCAGAGCACACGCAGGACCACGTCTGGAGTCATGGACTGCTGCTTCGTGCTGGGAGTGCTGGGAGGGTCTTGGCCCTTGCACAGGGGTGGGATGGCCATGGGCTACTGGAGTGACACAACACAGAGACTCGTCTGGCTTGGCATCCCCAAATGGGTTGCAGGTGTCCATTTCATCCAGAGCTTCTCTGCACCTCTGCCATAAGGAGCTGAATAATGCTGCACAAATTTAGGAGAAGATGTCTTCAGAATGAGGGAAAAAAAGTAACTCCCTGTTACCACAGGTGGGAACTCTTTCATTTTCATATCTTGGTGGTGCCCAGAGTATCAGCAATTCCTTGAGTGCTTAGAGGAGGGGACAGGAAATCTGTACCCCATGTCTGTAACCTCTCTGCAACAACTGTGATCACTGCTTTTACCCCCACTTCTCTTCCGTCCATCCCAGGACCTCTTTCTCTGTCATCTGGATATTTATTTGCCCTGCCAGGTTTGAGGCATGGCAAGAGCCTCCCCTGCCTGCTCCTCAGATTTCAGCACAGAGCAAGTCCAAGCCCCAAGTGCTGCATGTGTTTCCAGTCTCTTCTGCACCCTGCTGAGCAGCATGAACACCACTAGGACAGGCAATTGCTCCTGAGCTGCCAAATTTAAGCCACGATTCCCACACAGAATCTATCACTGCAGCCAAAGCAATAGCACGACTATGCCTGTGTATCACATAGGCTGCTGTCCAGGAGTAATGTGCTTCAGGCCTTGGTCTGCTGTAATAAAACCCCAAATACTAGCAAAACAAATAATTAACGCTAGCAAAGTGCCTGTATTATCAGAGCCCTGAGCAAACAAGGGCTAACAGAGATATTGCCTCCAAAACAAACGAGGTCAGATTACATACTAAAAGGTTAGAACACAAAAGAATGCTCCAGCAATTTTGAAAGTAAACTAATTAGGAATATCAGCATAAAATATAGCCTTCAGTCTGAAGGAAGAACTACTTCTTTGTGAATAAAACAAGTGCAGCTCATTGGTCTAGAGGGGAAAATATGTCTCAGGCCAGATAGAGATCAATAAAAATAGAAGTTCCAAAAGTTAAAAAAATAGTTACATAGAGAAATACACACATTAGGCAGCCTTCTGCTAACATAAAAAAACCCCTAAAATTAGAACACATTTATCAAACTGAAACTGAATTCTACTTTCCCTCCTCAAACCAGCCCTGCTAATGTGGCCAGCTAGGATGCCATTCCTGGCTGCCAAAAAAGCCTGCAGAGATCAAACTGGGTCCCAACCTGTCCCCAGCAACTCGGGTTCAGATGAAAGCATACAGCCATCTCCACCTTGGAAGAGTTCACAAGACGTTGTAACAAGGATCTAGATGCAGATAACAGCCTTTAAGTACCTTTTGGACAGGCGTCCTTCACCGCTTTTCTACTGTGGTTAATGCAAAGCCAGTTCAGAGCATAAAGAAGGTCTGGTCTCAGCAACAGGGGCTTGTAACACAGTTCATAAGAAGGAATGGTCTCAGCAACAGGGGCTTGTAACACAAAGCATCTCCAGAACAGTCTGTGGTGGTGCCTAGCACTGGTCACAGTCAGGAGACAGCCACGTCTGCACAGGAAACACCTACACCACCACCAGAAAAGGAGGCAATGGACTTTTTAAATGCTCATGAGAAACACGACAGTTTCTCAAGAGGTCATATCAGTGGATGTTGGAGTATTTTGCCTACCTCATGACATGCCCAGAAAGCCTGTCCTGATCTGGATCCAATTCAAAAGAAGTTTTGCCAATATCTGGTGCCATATGGATACACAGTTGTTTCTCCTGCCTCATAAAGTTTGCAATATGAGTTATGATGTAGAAAGAACTCTCCAGAGAGAGAGGTGGGGAGGCAAAATCCTGCTGAAAAAAATTAAAATGGACAGAAAACCCATCGAAACAAGCTGCCTGGGCAGAGTTAATTTAGTTAAAAGGTATCAAGGCCACACTATTAGCTACAGCTCATTACTACAGCATGAAAGCATGTTGTTTGGCCATCAGTTTCCTGTTTCTGACACCATTTGCTTGAATGACCTTGGTCAAGTCACTTAATACTTGTTCACAAGCTTCCTATCCTTAAATTATGGATATGGGCCTTCTCCCATATCCATGAGACTTATTAAGGATACAATCTCCTTAGAACAGCAGGCACCTCTGATCACGTTAGCAAGAAGTCCTAGATTTTGCTCACCTTTCCTAGTCTTTAACACAATTTTTAATAGTGCCTCGAGCAGTTAAGACCAAATGCTACCACTGGTTTCGTCCTCAAAACTAAGCACTCAGCTAAACTACAAGATTAAGAAAAAGGAACTACCCCGAGTTTAAGGTTTGCTTAGACTGGCCAAACAAAGGAAGGAGCTTTTGGTAGCTTAGGGAAGAATCCTAAAACCTAAATGATTCCTTCAAAAAATCTAAGATAAATTATACACATTCCATTTATATCTCTCGGGGGGAAAAAAAAAATCATAGGGGAAAAGTGATTGCATTTCTTTCTCCTCAATTCCTGGCTGGTTCAAAGAATTACACGAGTAGCAAGGCAGGGAGAGCTGCCTGGCTGCCATCAGTAGTGTCTGTGCAGCCCGCACAGCCTGCAGACCCCAGACTCCACCACATTTATGAAGACCTGGGGTGCCTGCTTCACAACCAGTGCCCTCGGACAAATGCTCCCCGTTTCCTACCTTTGAACCCATGTCTCTCCCACTTCTCATCCCAGGGCCTGCGAGGGAGCATGTCTGCTCATTCACTGCTCTAGTCCTTTGAAGTGGCACTGATATTCAAGCCTTGGGGAGCCTTCTGAATCCTAATGGCACCCTCAAACACAACTCAGTCCACACTACAAATAAACTTGCTCTGGTGAACCTGCTAGTGGCTTCAGTGTGCTAACGTCAGCCTACCTCTGAAAAAAGGGCTCAGCAGCACAGGCATTGCAAAAGAAAATAAAATCCTCAGCATGGAGCCCCGGAGAAGAAAAACAGTGAGATATTTAAACCCAACCATTTCTTTTTAAATACTTGGGTGTTCTTTATGGAGGGAATTTCCCCCTCCCCCACTCCCCACCAGAAGCGTCCAAAGTGTTACTCACTTTATTTACAGAGCTTTGATGTGAGCCTCCAAATTTTTAGTTCAGCTTTTAAGAATGTGAGGGTCAACTGATTTTCTTTCTGGGGAAATTAGGCTGAATTTCATACCACCGTTTAGTCCAGACAAGGAAATACATGGAGGAATCCTATGTTAATTCAACAGCAGTGTTTAAAATTCAAGTTTAAAATCACTGCACCAGCACACATACTTTCCCCAGTCATTTTTACAGGCAGAACATGTTTGGCCAGTGCAAAGGGGCAGCATTACAAGACCTGTTTGTCCTCAGTAGTCCAAAGAAAATGACATCCCTCCTGGATAGAAGTTGGGATCGTCACTTTGCAGTGGAAGAGGGCTGCCTCTGCAAAAATAGCCAGTCAAGAAATAACTGTAGTCCTTGAGAAAAGTCAAGCTTGACTTTCAAGTTGTGCCCTCAGAAGTAATGTCTCCTGCTGAGAGGCCACCGCTGGAACTGGAACCACGCTGATCTGAGCAGGTTTTCCATCCACAGGTAGGGCTGCTTCTACATGATGGATTCCCACCCTTCAGGTAACAGTAATTGCTCTGAACTGCATCAAGTACATGCTCATAGCCCCTGGCATTTCCATTTATTTATTTTGATTTACTGACTTCATTGGCTGGTGCCTGAGCCATTTTTTCCCCGTGGCTACAGCAGCCTCTCAAGTATGAAGTCTTTCAGTGAGAGAACAATTTTAATGGCATGTTGAGTGCTCATTTGTAAAAGCAATCTTAGTCTCATTAAAACTTTCAGCAGTTTTATCATCCAGAAAGCTCATAGCAATCATGACAACAAATTGTCTAATAGGAACAGCAAGAGGATCCCTCATACCTGAGCTGGATGGATTCTGGCTAAAATCAGTCAGGGACAAAGACAAAAGACTCTGCATCTACTGGGATTTGAAAGAACAAATGTCTCTGACCCTGGAGTCAGATGAACCATTAAAACACAGCTACAAATCTAGGAGCTGACTCTGCAGAACATTCCTGACTTCAAATCTTCCTTCCTGTTGGGAAGCGTTGGACATGGTCAAACACAACAGGCTTTGTATCAACATAGCATGGGGGAGTGCTGCCTACAAGCATTTCGTGTTCCCTAATACCTCACCCCTGAGCTCATGCCTGCAGAGGCATCGCACGCACAGCTCTGTGCTGGACTCCTCTTCCTCCCAAAACCTGGAAGGGAAAGGGAACTGACAGAGTTCATGCCCCTCAGAAGCTGAGGTTTTATTTGAACGACGTTCACCAGCAGAATGTCTGTACTTGTTTAGCTGACCACAGGTAAAAACACACCGAGCAATCCTTTATACTGTAAGCACAGTTATAACATGTACAAATCTAAGGCCAAGTGTTCTTGAACTGGAAAACTAAAAGGTAGTCCTTTGTCTGCTAGTTCATCTTGCGCAAGCATTGAAGTGGCTTGGATATTACCAGCAACAAAACCATTTATGCAAAGAGTTTGTTCCTATNACTGCATTTATTTCTTTCTTTTAATTTTCTTCTATTAAATTATAATTCTGACTTGCGATCTCCCACTGGTTTGATTTCAAACTAGTACAACCCACCTTCCAATTTTCTGTTTGTTATCAATTGAACAGCACTGAAAATGGGCATCAGATCACTTGCTGCCCTGCTCTTTGGGTGGGAGACAGACACCCAGAAGGTCATTAAGGGATTCACTACAACCAACAGAGTCCCGTGTGCCTAACAAGCAGCTTGCTGCATTAAACTGAACTCACCTCTGGTATTTAGGTCATCCTTGAGGAATAAAGAAGCAAGCAGGTACACCAAATGTGGGCTACATGGGGACAAAGCAGTTCTTACTTAAAATAACAGAGCATTTTCTTACTTAACTCACTCAACAGAGAAACAATATCCACTTCAAGCTGTGAAAGAGACATCAAGCTGGTCCCTGCCCCAGCAAACATGTGCTCAAGCAGCATTAAAATAATCAAGTAATACAGTTTTAACTGTGACATGGTTTCAGTGCATCTGGCATCCCACTGGTTAGGACTGAAGCTGAAACAGCATGAGCCAGCACTTCAGATGTCTTCATCTATTCTTAACTAAGTATGAGAGTGAGGTTACCCAGAAGGGCCCAAGGTCACTCTGCGTTGGTTCTAGGCACAGTAAAATGCATTCAGATGCTTGGCCCAAAGACAACAGCTAAGATGTCTAGCATTCACCTTTTCTTCTACCTATATGTGATAGAAAATTTAAATATGGATAACTTTCTGGGTTTAGAATTCCCGGCTTCACATCTGTAAAGTACAATATTTTGTTCGATAAATATTTGATATTCACATAGTTTCTAAAATATGTTTATTTTATGAACTTTTTTTGTTTATATGAAATTCTTCCATGTAACACCACTGTGAATCATTAACAGGTATAGAAAATTAAACTTACAACACTTGGATACTTATACACAAGGCATAGTGTCACATTAAAACTCAGTTTAGCACCTAATCCATGCCACTCTTTCAGAGTATATGTGTGTATATATATAAAAATAATTATAATTATATATATTATGTATACATATAATACCTATACACAGAGTTTACTACACACATTTCTAGCATTACAAAGAGTTATCCATCTCACTCTTGCCCCCAAGAAAGAATTTCAGGCCTTGAAACCTGCAAAATGCTTTGTGTGTACTTACTAAGCCAGGGAATGTGTTGTACATTCACCAAGTTTCCCTGTGAAGCAGAGAGTAATTTGCTAAGCTCTTTACTGTAGCATTGACCACCTAGAAATACAAGGCTTGTACTCAGAAGGAAGCAGTTCACATGCTTTAAAATGCATCTATATTTTCTCTTCCTATGCCAAAAAGGAAGAACTATCTCTCGTACCAAACCATGACATCTTTAAGAGTCACAACAGCATTTAGTACAAAAAAAACCTGATGTAGTTTTGGCTTTGGATGCAACTAGCATACAAGCCTGCAATTAAAAGAGATCCTAACATTATATACAACCTTTTCCAACTTCCAGAGAAGCCCCAAGAACTTGATCTTCCCATGTATAGATACACTTGTGAATTCTTAGCTTCAATATTTGAGTTGATTCAGTTATTCTATTTAATATCTAAGGATATTTTCTCAATTCCTTTGAAGCTAGTAGATGCGAATTTGGTTTTCACAAATTAAATAGTGACCTGTGGTTTCTGCTAGCTTATGAAAAGGATTTTACAGTAGTCAAAAAGGCTCAAAACCATATTCTGTTGTACAACTTAAAATGTTCATGAAATCATGACCCATAATAAAGCAAATGTAAAATTAATTCTTCTGCCAAACCTCTCGTTTATGACAAGGCCTGGGCAAATAATTAACATGACTGTTTATGGAAAGTTTCTGTTAAAAATTGGAAGAACATTAAAAAAGCAAATCTCATTTGTTCTGTTGAGAAACACCCAGTAAGCTGGACAATCTACACCAGATGAGTTAATGAAGTCAACAAGTCTGTTCTACAGAAAGACCAAACTTCTTAGAGGGTGGCAAGAGACACGGAGCTTTCCTGAGAGCACGTTACAGCAGGAAGGCAGATTTTATGGCATACCACCTCTAGGGACGTCATCCTGGATACACTTCTCAGTATAGGAATTTTGCCATGGACACCGATAGAACTAAGATAATCTCCCTAAAACCTGAGGTCCTTTCGAGTTAGGTTTCAGTTAAGAGAACAAACAATACCACCAGTTGTGTTTGCTTGCAAACAGAAAGAAAAACAAGCAAACAAGCCAAGGAACATCAAATACAGATCCGGTTAAACATAAGCAAGTGCCTAAATTCTGCACGTGTAAGTATTTCCTCTTAATGTGCTTTTCCAGGACACGCTGGTAAGCTTTACAGTTTCAAATAAGCCACACTAATGTCATTTACAATTTATTTTCATTTTCACATTGCCACTAATCCAGTGAAGGCATTCGGGGCCCTGATCCCACAGAGATTTAAGCATGTCCTTAACTTGAAGCACTCGAACTTTCTCACTGACTTCTGGTGAATTACACCCAATGATGTAAGCATGTTAGTTGGCTGTTCCACAGGAAAGCAATAAAGATAAATTCATTAATATTTGTCTACAGCAGTGACAGTTGCCACAAAGAACAACATCAGGAAATTATTAAATGCATATTTATTGCAAGGTTTACATAACCCCTGGCACTGAGCCATCACTACAGGAAGAAATATTGTGGAGTTGTTTCACACTTTGTGCATAGTTCTTGCTGTGCAGTGAAGCTGGTAATATCTGGAAGAAATAAGCATGTGTTTATATAATTGAAACCCACAGAAAAATATCCACACACAAATACATACCCAGATCCCCAGAGTATGTGATTTAAATAGGTTACCTTAAATATGGTATTTCTCAACTTCTGAGAGCTTGACTTTGAACCTTGGAATATTGCTTTGATTAAAAAGCTGTGGGGTTTGCTTGTTTTTCCTTCCCTCCTGTGCTGTCTATTAGGTTATACATTTACCTCTGTAAAGCCAGTGTATTTGCAGTAAACCATGTGCAGTTACCTAAGTCTTCAACCTTGCTTCAGCATTAAATCATCCAGAAAAGCAATTTATTGCTTCATATATTCCAACACCATGAACAATATCCATTAAATCTCCATCTCAAATAGTGACCACATTGCTTTATGCTTGGATTGCAGTCTCAATATTACAGCCTCTCCCAGACAGCAGATTACCCTCTCCCTGCCAACGTGAGGCTCACTACAGTATCCTGTGACACCCAGATTCCTAAGATGTGCTATGTATTCTCCCACCTGTGAGAAAATGGTCTCCAGTTTAAGTGTTTCTCTGTGGTAGGGAGCAAACATTGAACCCAAGTCAGTACTTGTTCTGAGAGCAGAGGAACCACCAAATTGTTCCTTCAAAAGGACAACATAACCGTCTCAGAAGTTGCAATAACATCTCAGTGCTAAATCCCATATGGAACATGAATTGAAAGTCTCATAAATGTACCACATAAAATCAATTACAATGTCAGAAGCATTTAACTTGTTTTTTTCCCCTGAGCCTGTACATCTTGTTGAAATAAGAGCCTTTCAGTCCACTTTTAGCCAAATCTGAGTCTAATGGATATTGCTTTTTAAGACACTAAAATCACTTTTATTTCTTTCCCTGACCGTGTAGAGCAGGCTCTCATTAATGTACTGTGATTATTTTTTAGACTTTCTTCCTCCAAAACCATTGGAAACACCAATTCAGCAATTCCAGGCTTTGGTGCCTGCAGTGCAGAAAGGATTTACAATAAGAAATTACTATTACATGCTCAGTGAGATAATTTTTGGCCAGTGGTTAGAAAAATCTGCCAAGAAATCTGCCACTACCAGTGGCTTAAAAAGGTTAGTGAAACCAGTTTCTATTTCTGCAGCAGCTTCCACGAGATTTATCGCACCTTTTTACCTAGAGTCTGACACTTGGATAAGACAGGCCAGCAAAACTCTAGGAAAAAAGCTGTCATGCAACAGGTATTCCGAGGACATTTCTTCATGGGCAAATGCAGCACACTGAGAGTCAGGGTGTCCCATCTTCCCAAAAAGAGGTCATAAATCTCAGCTTAGGTGACTAGCACGTTGGGCGTTTCAGGCAGCTTTTTCAACCTTGGAGGTTTGGGCAACCTGCCAGTAATGAAGATGTATTAATGCTTAATGCAGCTTAATGTAATAGGTGTCATGTTCATAATTTACAGAAGCTCTTTCTAAAGCATTAAATTCATTTATACTCCTTAAAAGCTACTCAATCCTCAGGGCTAAGTTAGTTTGGTTGGTGGGAGGTGGCTCTTTTTTAGGATCAAATGATATATAAATTGTTAACATATCCAAACTCATCCATTAGTGCATGTGAAAGCAATAAATGTGCCAAAGTAGCAATAACATGATCGAGGAAAGTCATTGTGGTCATTAGGGCTGAAAGGGTTTCATTTATGGCACCAAAGAGAGTGAAGGCTGTAAAATAAACCTCGGGAGTCCTGGTGACCAGAAGGCTTGCCTTATTTTGTTAGAATAGAAAACATCTTTTGTTTCATAAATGGTTACATACTATCAGCTTCATTGTCACTTCTGCCACCATACCCTCCTCAGATTTAGAAATTCATACAGGGTGCAAATGATACAAGAGAGTGGGGCACTCAAATGCCTGGGCCTTTGCACAGGAACTCAGAGACACGCTGGAATATTTGCAGCCACCTGGAAGGGTGGGAGGAGATTGGCAGTTTGGGACTTGCTAAGCTCTGGGATGTGCTTGCTTGGCAGCAGAGCTCTTGCTGATGTAAGGAAAAGCTTGTGCAGCCTCCAGGCTGAGGCCAGAGTGGCCACAACACATTCCCCACTCAGGGCGCTCCCTGACAGATTCCATGCCTCGGAGTCTGCCTCCCTCGAAGGAATGCAATGCTGCTAGAGCAGGCACAGAGCACTAAGAGTACAGAGGAGCATGGGGCAAGAAGGACTTCTTGCCTTCTGTGTGCCTGTAAGAGAAGGCAGGTCCCGGCACTGGAGATGTGTCTGTGCTGCTAACAGTGAGCCAGACACTACAGTTATCAAAACAGGCCAATCTTCCCTTGGTGACAGCTGAAGCTTAGCCCAGTTTTGAACCACTGGCAAAACTCCTCTGGGAACCCAGAATTTGACATACGGGATCACTAAAGAGCTGTAAAACCCATACTTGCAATACTGTAGTTACAGTCCCCCTAGTGTCAGAATCCCAGCAATTTGGCACATCCTAAATTACAGCGCTACCTTTGTCCTGCTGCAGCTGTAGGTCATGTTGTAGAACTTGGTCAGCACTGAAAATTAAAAGCTTCAAATGGCTTTGCCTTTTTTCCTTTTTGTTTCCAAAATGTTTCCAAACACCAGCTCCCAAACTGTGTTCCTGCTAGGCCAGAGGTGTCCAGCTGGGGTCTGACAAGTTGGTCTGTACTCCCGCTGAGACCTGGGTTTGACCAGAGGCACCCATGTTGGGAAAAGGACTACACAGACTACTACCTGTTTTTTGTCCACCTTGTCCTCAAGGAAGAGCAAGTATTCCCTAAAAAAGAGGGATGACCACCAGACAACAAGGACCTGGTCAAAGACCACACCAGATGCCCAGTAGTAGAGCAATGGCGTTTCTCTGTTGTTGTTTGCCTGGTTTTTAATCTGTGTTTTTCCAGCTCAACCAAGAGCTGCCTGCAGGAATCTGCATCGACACCAGGCTGAATTTTTTAGTGAGTGGTGCCTGTATGTGTGTCACAGGTACATGACAGAGAGGAAGCTGTGCCTCCACATGCACCGCTACGGGATCAGAGTGTGTCTAACAACCTGTAATTAAGTCATGTCATGTAGCCAGATTCGACTTGGAGAAAAATGCCTACAGTAATTGCATTTAGTTCATCTTGTAGCATGGTCCCCATCATAACTGCTAATTCAATTGTACATTCATTCTGCCAGCTCATTGCCATTAAGCACACATTTAATTACTTCAATAAAGGATTAATATGCAGCACACAAAAGAAAGGACATCATGCCTTGCCAAAGCACACAGCTGCCCCACCATTTAGTGAGGAGATAAAGAAAGAATATCATTGGGCAGTATAATCCTGTTACAAATACATCATTATTAGATGAACATTCGGGACTTTTATTTTTGTGCTTGTTATTCACCACTCAGCATACATATCTTTCCTTGGCACCAGAAAGAGTCATAATGTGCGAGTGACAGCTCTGCCATTGTTGTCCCAGCGATGGCACTGCTGGCCCCCCTCCTCGCTCCCCCACAAGCTTGTAAGGTTGCTCTTATCTCGTCTCCAGGCGAGGGCTTACAGCAGCTACATTACAACATCCTGAGATAAGGGGCCCTGCTTGACATTATTTCTGTCTGTGCTGCAAACAACTGACAAGCATGGCAAGTATAAAAAAGAGCGAGAGCAACAAAGGCGGCTGCCCCCTCCCCGGCTCCCCCCTCCCGCCTCAGAAGACAGCTCATCAATTCTCCAGGATGTACACAATCATTATTGTAGGGGAAACAAAGACCAGTGTCAATTGTGCAGTGTTATAAAGCAGTCCCTCAAATTAAAACCATGTACCTAACTGCATCTGATGGCAGAAGCTATTTAGCAGTGATATTTTACGGAAAGGCAATGAAAAGCAATAACTGCTTTATTTAATGTATCTGTTCAATCCAGCTGCCTTGGATGGGCCTTAATAGAAGTTGTCGATCAATGTCAGTGCCTTTGAAATAACTTCAGCAGACTGCAATAAACACGAAGGAAAGATAACTAAACCTACTGATCAGCCTCTTGTTAACTTCCTGCACCCAGAGATTTGTCATTTGTTTGTACTGCTTATAATAGCCGGGGGTGGATGATTATCACGGGTGCAGGGGGCTGTGTGAGTGTGAGGGGAGGAGTGGAGCCGGCTGGGGAGAGGCACCGACCAAAAAAATTCACCCAGGATACCATGAATTCAGATGCTGCATATCTAACACACAGATCTGTTCTCTTGCTGTTTCAGTTCAGGACAGCTACTCCCTCACATTTCTCTGGTCCACAGAGGAACCTGAAAAACAGAGTGTTGAGGACAATCCATCTCTTGCTCACCCCAAGACCACATTACATTAGCAACATCTCAGCTCTTCCAACATCCTTACAATAATTATCAGAAAAGCTGATTTACATATTCAAACAGATGCTTGAGGTGGTGATGTAGAGGCAGGTGGAATGTAAGCAGCTGCCTTTTAGGGAATGAACTTACTCAAGTCAAGCCCACCAGGCACTTGTGAAAGAGAAGCGGCAGAGCCTGATTTGTTCAGCTTGGAAAAGCAGTTCACGATCCATCCCTCTGCTGAACCAGACATCATATCCTTGGCATTGTGCAATAGCTGCTCCTTAGGGAAGATCAGACAGCCAAAAACCCCCAGCCTTTTGCAAAAAAAAAAAAAGCAGGTTTTGATGGCAACTGCAGGGAGCTGAGCATATCCCATTTGTCCAAAAACAGACCAGCCTAAGCAAAAGCAAGGACTCCAGCAGGGCAAAGGCACACAAGCCTCTCCCCAGCACTTCCAGGACACAGCTCCAGCAGGAGTCAAAGACTTAGGAAGGGGCCAATAAATGAGTTTAATTCAGCAGTGCAATGGAGATACAACTGTTGACTTTCAGCTGATCTGGTCAACCCATTCACCTTGTGTTTGAATGACTCTTTTAACAAGATTTGATTACCTAGTTTTCTTGGCAATATTTTAAAGCTGCATGTTGGCAGCCTTCACAGCAACAAAATTTGTTGTCATTTTACCTCTAGAGCCTCAACAGGCTGATTGTTATTTGTGTTGCTTCAAGGAGGCCAGAAAGAGCTCAACAGGGACCTGTAAAAATTCAGGAAAATACAAAAAAATTCTTCCCACTTTTTGCAGTCTATCGATTTTGCTCAAAGACTGTTAGAATCTCCCTCAATATACTGAAATCTTGGTCCCTGAAATTTTATCTGCTGGCCTCCAAGGAACAACAGGTAGGAATTTTGTATTACCAGGGAGTCTGTGACCAGCATCACAGTATTTCACATAAAACATTGCCAAGTTATAAAAGAGTACCAGCAGAATCCAGGCGTCAATATTTGCACTACTGGACTAAGAGTTTCTCCTTTTCTCTCTGGTATGCAAGTACTACTAGGACAAAGTCTAAACTGAACTTCCATTAATTACAGATTTGTTATTGTAAAGGTTTGCTTTGGGTCAGCATCCAAGCGTAAAGACAAAAATTCCCTTCAGGAGTTTTTCCTTGGCAATGTTGTAGCTTTTTCGGGAACAGATCCCCCTTTCGTCTCATCTTTTCGTTACGTGGCCCTCACCTATGCAGGTGGATTCTGAAAGCGTAGGAAAATAGGACCAAATGCATGCTATCCCTTCTGCTTTAAAGGCAGAGAACTTAAACCAAGCGGTAAATTGACTCCTCCAAGAGCACGCAAGAGCTGCAGCACAAGCAGACAGCTCCTGCATGTCAGGACTGATACACCCACCCCCGACCCTGCCCGTGGGTCCTAAGGGCGTGGCAGCAACTCGCTGACCTGGCACCCAACCACACACTCCAGAGCGTTTAATTGCACCCATCACTCCGAGAGCAGCCTGTCATGCACAGGTCACCTCCCACTACTGGAAACGGCACCCAAAACTCTTTGGACACAGAGCAGCACCTCCACAGGAGCCCACAGCAAAGTGTGAGTTAAGGGAGAAGGCAGCAAGGACAGAGTTCTGCTGACAGCTGGAGAGACAGCATATATTTTAATGTCTCAATTTGGTTATTGCTTCTGCGGTATGTCCTTGCTAGCTGCCTCTCAGCAGGGTGCCCTTTCCTTTCAGCTCAGTGATGTTACTTTCCAATCCATATTTTTTCGTAGCATGTGCTTCATTCATAATATGGCACTTCACAGCTTTTAAAAGAGTAATTTTTTTCTTGCTTTTGGCTCTACATATGTGAAAAAGAAGTAAATGTGTACGGAGAAGATAGATGTGGACTCATATCTCTCTCACTTGTCTAGATGAAAGCCTGCTCTGAGTCTAAGCAGCAAACCATGCAATTAATAGCTCTGCCCATTTTCGGTGCAAATTCAGTTTTCCCTGAGAAAGGCCATTAGACTAGATACCATTACTATCCAACTCAGGGATTCTAATATACAAACTCCAGCCATTTTATAGTCTCAACATTTACAATAAAAATTTCCAAAATCTGTACTAGGTAAAAGGCACAAAAAACCTCCCACAACTTGAGGCATAATTGAATGCCACGGACAGATGCTTGGTGTTCAAACACGACTGTTTTAAGCAGAAGGGATCTGACCCCAGCATTGACTTTTAAGGTGAAGGGACCACGCTGCCCTATCTGTCTTTGGAAGAGCTCCTGCAGCATGTGCAAAGTTAACAGGGCTACTCAAGTGACCCCAAACTTGTTTTAGCTGGTTCCCCTCAGGTCCAAGGCATGGCTCAGGAAAAGGTCTTGATATTTCTCCAAGACATAGGAGACATCTGTGGACTAGAATGAAGAAAACTAAAAGTGTAAGGGAGGGTATATAAAGTATCTGAGGCTGCTCCTTGGAATAGTTTCTCAGCTTCTAGTAGGACTTAGATTGGTTTTTTCCTAGACCAGATGTGGTTAGTCTGTATTTAATTGGAAAGGCCACCCTAGAATGAGATTTAGACCCTTTAAATAAACATCTTACACAGAAGCATTTACTGGAAGTGATTTGCCAACCAGAAATTTTCATGAGCCTTGTGACTTAGCATTTTGAAAATGATATATAGGAGCTAAGTCTTGAGAAGCTGGCTTTTCTCCCTGGGATCAAAAATCAGGGGGCTTATCCCATTTTGTCCATTCAAAAACCTGCAGATGCACATCAGTGAAAACAATTTATAAAAGTATACAAATCCCTTCAACTAACAGTTTCCTGTTGGAGACCCTCACCAGTTTAGAGGTGTGAGGCTTGTCACTGCAACTCATCCCCTGTACTGGATTAAACTAAGAGAATCTCTACGAGTACTCCTGAACCAGTGTCTACAGGCAATTGCCTTTCTCGCTAAGGCCTGCAGTGAGGTGTCAGCTGCTTGAATACCTGCCTATATCAAAGTGCAAAGAGAACAAAGAATAGGGGAAGAAAGTAATGGCTTTCCACACTTTGCCAGCATGGAGGGCCCTTGAGCATCGAACAGCACGCCCTTGTGCTGCCCAGGGCGTGTCCTTGTTCCAAGAACTCAGTTCCTTCTATCCCACTCACCATCTGAAAGGAGTGTGATGAATTGCAGCTCATCCTTCTAAATCTGCAGTCTGCATATCTTCCTCATCAGGACGCACAAATATTCAACAAATAGGCCCTGATATAACCAGTTATTAGCAAGTGAGCTAATAACCCCCAAAACTGCCAAGGGGCAAAGCCAGGGCTGAGAAACACAGACCTAACATGCAGCTCCTGCCACCAAGAGGAGACTCAGGCTCCCACTGCGGTAATACTCCCCACATCAGCTCCAGGCACTTAAGTGTTTAACTCAGGGGATCCAGTCTTTGCTCTACACCCAGGGGTAACCACTGTTATCAGTCTGAAAGAAAATGGAAGCTTCTCAGATTAAGGAGGAAGAGAATCCCACCTGTTGCAAACTAATGGTGAGCAAAACTCTGCAGGGGAACTACTTTGAGCCTCATTTTGACCTCCCACTTAGGGCCCCCACAACTGATGGCAAATGGCAATTGTGCCTGCAGGGTCAGCCCATGGGGAATGGGCTACAAGGGCCCGTCACCAGCTGGCTGGTGGAATTTAAAATCCTGAGGCCATTAGCACAGGAGCAGGCACAGCCAACAAACACTGTCCGACCCCCTCCTGCTGCTGGGCTGCCCACTGAGCTCCCACTTCAGTCCCCATGCTGGAGAAATCAAAAGGGCAGGAACTACACCACTTAACACAGCAGCAGACACAATTTCAAGGCACTCTGAGTCTTTATCCTGAGAGGACAGCTTATTTCTAGCATTTTGCTAAGTAGTTAAAGAAAAAGACCCCAGGAAAAACACAATAGCAGCAGCAGGTGGGTTGTGAGGCAAGAAGCAATTCTTGTAGCTAAATTAAGGAATGGGTGAATTGAAAATTTAGAAATGGAGCAGATTACAGACAGATATTTAAACAGCTTGAGCTCTGCACAGCACTGACATTCCTTTTCTTTCCTTCCTCTTTTATTTTTAGCTTTACACTTGCTCACTTTCAAACCAAGAGCAAGAGACGCAGCAACATTGACAAAATTTTATCTTAACCTTTTAAGAATATATGCCAAGAGACTGAGCAAGCTACTAACTCATAAGCTTACTTTAGCTCCTTGCAAATTCCATCCTGTGAATTAGTGGTTGCTAGAATCCAAAATTAAGGAGTTTGTTTTCCCATCCCAGGCCCTTCAGGATAAACAACAACCACCTTTGAAGCCCATCATGCACAGACTGTCACCTGGAGATCTTCTGATCCATCCCTTTCCCATTTCTGCAGCATTTACTCTTCTACTTCCTTTCCTTAAAAAAAATGTTATTTGTTCTCTTACTTCCTACAGCTTCTTTTTTTGGCCATCCTACTCACTGAGATATATCAACCATTTAGATGACCTCCTGTGTCTGCCTTGAAGGTACAATTAGTGGTAGAAGTCATAATATTTGGGGAACCAGAATTGCCCTCCACCAACACTGGCTTAAGCACTCAGCAGAATGCATACTTTAAAGGTCATATTTCAGCCAGAGTAATAATTTCCAGACCACATTTGTTTTGGACAGCACTACAGCAGGCCCTGCTGCAGGGTCAAATGTTTGTTTGTGGGAGTTTTTGACAGCAAAAAACCAAAATATCTGGGAATCAGGTTTAAGCAGAACAAAGATTATGGTTTTTTCTCCAGGTACAACTGCTGAGGCAGACCCAGTTCCTCCAGACTCCCTGAAAACACTGCTGCCCATTCCTACCATATCACACAATGACTTCACAATGTAGGCAAATTTCCACTAGAGATTAGCATGAGACTGCTAACCTCACTTCCACTTGTGACCCAAACCTGAATCGATCCTACTGTCTCAAGGGGTGAAAGGCTAGCATACTGCATTAACCCAAAGAAATGGAGATATTTTTCCCATGGTCTCTTACCTGTTCAAGTTTCTCTGATTAACACGCAGCCTCTGCTCCTCATGTTGGCCAAGGTACCACATAAATCGGGGTTGCTTTCTTATTTTTCTGAGATTGGTAGTTCACACTTTTCCATGTTCCCCAGCATTTCCTCCATCCCTCTGAGTGCTGCAGGCTCGCAGCTAGAAGTCAAGATCTTTCTGTTCAATCTGTCCAAAATTGTACAGCACTACCAATGCATAACACCTCACACCACCTTTTAATTCTACACAATCAGCCAAAAATACAGCAGTGAAGTATTGTAGGAAGGGCTCCTACACCACACAGAGAGCAGACCACACATGCTCTTGGAGGATGAGTGTTTCCCTGTATCCTGCACAGGTGCTGTTTCCATGTCATCCCGTGTGCATTTTCCTCCCTTTTAGAAGCCCAACTGTAAAGTCACAACTGCCTTCCACTTAATCAGGTTCTGTCAAGCCAGTGTGTGATCCAGCTTTTAGATATCACTATCCTATAAAGAAAAACATAACTAACATTGTGACAGAAGGGACTGAAGTAAAACCACTTCTTCTATAACTGGACAAGCAGAAGAAAAAGTGAACCCATGACCACAAGAAGTTACGTGCTGCTCAATACAGCTTCTAGTTTTTTAAATCAGTGGTGGAAAACATGACTTCTGCAGTTCCTACTACACAGACATACTATCAACAGCTAATATACAACAGGCACAGACACTGCTTTGTAGACCAACACCAAGCACTTGGCTATTTGTGTCAAGTCAGGAACAAATGCTGTGTTGGGTGTGTGTAGCACTCAGCATCTCTAGACCTGTGCGGGCAGCAACACAACTTGTTTTCATCCTATCACGGGGGATCAAGGAAACAACAGCTTCTAGTGAACCTGGATCTGAGAGTTTGTACAAGAGTATAAATGAGTAAAGAAGGACAGATTGCAAAGACATTGTCTTCATTTCTTTCTCCTTATTTGCTAGTAATCTTAGCATATAAAAGCAGCCAAAGTAAACAGTTTAGAAGATTGACCTGTAGATGATAAAACCATGAAAGAGTCACTAACCACAAGCATCTCAATCTCCCTGTTTTACTTTAATAATAAATATTCTTCAAGTCAGGGGCTTACAAAATTATCTGCCCCATGACTCCCATCAGTAGAGTATCTAAATACATATATAACTTGTCCTATATTCTAAGGCCATGCTGAGCAACCCAGGAGACCCCACTGTATTTCGTGGTAAAACCAGTCACCTCTGTCAGGCCTGGGAGTAAGGACACAAAAATAACCACTCTCCAAACTGGATAAGTATTGGATTTGCTACACACAATCACTCTGCTTTTTCCTTCTCCCAGAACTTCCACATCCCTGAGATTACTCTGTGCAAGAGCCTTTGCATTTAGATTTCACTGTCCATGTATTAAAGCAAAGCCAACAAATCATGAATATTAGACAAGGAAAGATAATATAAATTTACCAGTACCTCTGGAGATGTAAGTAGAGTAGTCCCAAGGGGTGAACTAAGAATAGCATCAAAGAGCTTGGCTAGGGTTATTGTCTCTAATGGACAAAATTGAATTGACCACATGCTGTCTGCGCTTAATGGCAAAAGTAAATTAATTTACAGCAAATGACACTATTTGGTCAAAAATTGGTGCGATTGGCTACTGACAAGTCAATGACAGGCTGACCACAGGACACCACTAATGCAAAGTTCTGAAGCTGCAGGACAGCAACACCACAGACAATTCCTCCTCAGGGATAACAGCAATACCCAAAGCTGCTTACTTAGCAAGTTTTATGAGAGTGCCTTTCAAAAACACATTAATTAGAGATCTCAATTTTATTTTTATTGCATTTTACTAAGCTGACTGTTTGAAAACACTTTTGGTTTGCTTTATTTGAGAGCTACACAAGCACATTAAAAAATTACGCAGTTTTCTGTTCCCTCATTTGAAAAAAAACAGTGTGCGTTTATATGTAACTCAAGTTGGCTGCAGACAGCAACACCACAGTTATGTTCAAGTTGCCTGGTGAGATTGATCCAGAGTTCTGAACTCTAAGAGACCCATTAACCTAGTTGTTAACACTCGCTAAAGGGTTGTATGTGAAATCTGTGGCCTAAGTGGTGCAAGAAGCCAGGGGTCACCCTATTTGAAGTAAAAAGCCTCTAATGCTGACCATCTCTGAAAGACTGAGTGGGTCAGCACACCTCCCTAAGCCTCTCTGTGACCATACAGTGAGCCTGAATCCAGTGACTCACACACTCACATCAGTTTCCTACAGTGTCCACACCACTAAAGGCTCCAAATCTTTCTCAAAGCCTATTAAATTCTTTCTAGGAAAGTGAATCCTGCTCTATGCAACAGCCTTCCCAGACACCCCAGCCTCTTTATGGAAAACGGTGGGACCACATTAAAGCAGCAATGAGGCTGCTGAAGTGGTTTCCCTGTGCTGCCCAGCAGCAGAGGTGAGCCTCAGCACAGGCATCTCCTCCGGTGCAGGCTGCCAGCTGCAACTCTGACCTCAGCAAAAGCAACACACACAGGCACTGAATAGGTGGGGGAATTGTTGGGGAACAGTTGATTGAAGTCTTGAGGAATAAAATGAGGTTAGATTTAAGGTCTTGCATCACACAGAGGGTCCTGCTGAATTACTGACAATGAAAGGCACTTTAATTGCACTGCTTAAAAGCTCTCAACTGAAAAAAAAAAAAAAGCCATGAAATGACCTCTCTTTCTTCACATGGTTTTTTTTTCTTTGATTTTACTCACATACTCTATAGACCTTTAGTAGTTACTCTTAACTGCCTTTTGCCAAAGTTTCCATTTCAGTTGCATCTTAGCTAGGACCTAATTGTTCCACTCTCTGACTGCAGAAAACCAAGTCCTGAAGAGGTGCAAGCTTGACACCATGCTTCTCTTCGTAAAATCAGATTATTCACAGAGCAGGAAGATTTGGCCTTAAAAGCTTCACTTCATATTTAACATTCCTATCTCCCCATTTTCAGTGGAATTAAACACATGCAATTTGTAAGCTCCACACTGAAAACAGCCACCAACTTTCATTCATCTCTACACACACCACCTGTATCTCCAGGCCATATTACATAAAACATGGGAGCTGATGAAGCCACTAGAATAATGTAAATTTAAAAAATTCAGAGCAGCCTGGTACCCACAGACAGTGCTGAGTCTTCACTTAGTGGATCACCTTGGGAAGCCACTTAAGGCACCCAGGAAAGCTGAAGTAGTGTTCTAGCTGTAATCTCTAATACCTCACGCAGCCACCACAACCTCTGAGGAATGCAGCTAGTATCAAAGATTTAATGCTTTTTCACATTAGTGATGTCAGCACAAAATGGCCATCTTCTCTGAATAATTTATCTCTCCACTGCATAATTTTCTTATCTCTTTTTCCCTTTTGGCTTTTTACTGTAGATGGGAAGGCAAGTGGCTGTTAGTCCTCGAAAAAACCTATGGAGCATCCTTCCCATCAATCAATTAAAAAACACTTACCTTACACTCAACATGATTTATTTCTTGTTAATACAATTGTCTCACTATATCCTTCTATTATTATACCCTTAATTCCATTAGCCATTCACTTAATGCTCTCTTTAAAGCTGACCCCAGTCTGGGGAGAAGGGAGAGAAAAGTTCGTCTAATAGTGGCAATGCCAATAAAATTCTGAAGCTTTTCTCTTAAAATCCTGTAGGTCACAGGAAAGACAGGTCCCGAACATATCCTGCTTGCTCTACAGCAGAATATTTATTTTCCATTCACTTTCAGCTAAATGGTTTGTTGGCTCCAAGCTATTTGTATTTTCATATTTCACTATGTACTGCACTCCTCTGACACAGCAACTTTACCAGAGACGAGAAATCTTTCCTATTACTCCTCTAACAGAAACAACTCTGATTTTGCAAAAAGCCTTTTCAATTTAAGAAACTTTGGCTTATTCCTTGGGTGAGGTTAGAGCCTGACAGCCTCCTGCCCACCAGGCCATGCATTTACAGCTGGGAGGATGCTTTGAGACAATGCCTAACTATGGAATCCTGACCAGGCAAAACTAAGGTTACCGAAGTACGTTGCTGACATGACTGATAGTATCCTCTGTCAAATAAAGTTCACATAACCATCAGATCAATTCTTGGGCATGGGCAAGTTTGCCAGTGCCTCAGCTTCAAAAGACAAATCCATTGGTAACAGGTTGCTAGTTTGCTTTTCTGATGTCACCCAGCCACAACTTCGGCTTCCTGAGAAATCAATTCTCAAAGCAGAAGACAGGAGCACCTTTCCTCAGGCTGAATATTCACCTTAGTAATTGTCTACGCACATAATTCCCAATCTCTCCTTCAGTGCAACAAATCATAGTTCATCTGGGCAGCTCCAAGTTCACAAGGACAGAGACAGAACAGAGAACTCACAAATACAGCACTCCATGTTCCACCTGCTGACAAGCAACAGGCGAAATCAAAGGCAGAAGGACCTTTGGGATAACGTAAAAACCAGTAATTCCTGTGGATTAATTGCATCAGGATCATTATGCTTTCTTAACAGCTTCCAGGCAATTAGTCTTTTCTCTGTGTCTGGACTCTTTCCCTCGGTTTTGTTTTTAATTAGAGTAATATTAATAAGACTGTGAAATATTTCATACCTTCTCCAGTGCACATTCATGCAGAGATAGATCTGTGCCAAGGGATTTGGGTTTGGATGCTAGGCTGGTATTAGCAAAGGTCAGAATCTTAGATCTTGGCTCAATCCCTTCAGGCAACCACCCAGTGGGAGGTTTCAGTTGCTGAATCCTGCATCCTTTCACTGCACAAAGCCCTTCATTCACGCTGTTGCCACAAAACCCGAAGCAGTTTGCAAGCTATGTGTTTTGTAGCTTTATTTTTGCTCCCTTTTTTAGTATGTAACAAGGAGTGTTAATTCTCATGCATTCATGAGCTCAGCACTCATTCCATGAGCTCAGCTGAAGCCAAGTCCGTAGGACGGGGCAAGATCATGCTCCCATCTCCATGGGAACCACAATGCCAACCCTCACCCACCACAGCAGCCTGGTTATAAAGTGCAAAACTAAAGGAACACAAAGATATATCTGTCCTGAGCATAGTAGTAGTAATCTCCAACAAAACTTACACGTTGCCAGGGGTCAAGCCATCCTCAAAGAAGCACAATGTGCCTGACCAAGAGCTGCCCATTAGAGGTTCATCTCCAATAATTTTCTTTCTTCCACGTGTATCACCTGAGATTTAAGTGGTGCTGCCAGCAAAAGCGCACAGGTTTCAGGTTTTGGTGTCTTTTTTTTTGTTATGATATGCTTTTTATTGCCCTCTCTCATCACCACTGACAACAATTTAAGACCAAAATGCTTTTCATGGTTTGGAGCAGTGCTCTGCATATTTAGCAGCTTTCAAAAATAATAAAATTATGAGAAGCAAATGCTTTTCCCAGCACTTGCAAAAGCTTCAAGGCAGTTAAAATAGAACTGCTAAGCAGACCACACAACACGCAAGCACCTTACCATAGGGCTTCCCTTAACGCTGGCATCCAGCAGCTGAACCCAACACATTTCACTAGATTTTCCTTTACCTTGGGAATTTTCTCTTAATTCCCCTCTGAAAATTCCTTGCTGTAACACAGTTCATTTCATGAGAGCAATTAACAGTGGTTAAGTGTGCATATCCATGTATCTCCTCATATCTGCTATGTGTGACCATCCAGTAGGTGTGTCCTGCTACACCTTGTTAGGCAGCAGCAAAGCAGTCCCAAAAATAAATGGAATTCCAATTTTCTATTGATTTACTTTCAAACTTAATAAATGGGGTTGGTGTTGATAATTGCCAAACCTCTGCCCAAATAAAACTATGACACTTCATAAATCTCCAACAGAGCTAGATCTACATGTGTTCCATTTTCCCCAGTATTTATAAATATATCCCTTTAACACTGAATCCTCTGCTAGGAAATGCCATCTCAGTCATACCCAGATGTCCTATTTTAAGCATGAATCTTTTGTCTTTGACTAACTCAAACAAACATCCGTCTTACTTTAGGCCCCACACATAAACAACATTCTACACCACGCATTCCTCTTAGAAGTTACAGAAGGAAAAGATGAAGAGAAAAACCAATCCCCAGGGTGATCCGATTGCTCTACTGGCCTCTAGCAGGGACTGGTACCTGTACCAGCCAGATTAACTTATCTCCAGAGTCAGGCAAGGGATGAGCTACATCAGTAAGGAGGCAGCTTCTCCTCTACCTGTTACCACACAGGAATGTTTTGTGCCAGAGTTTCCCTTGCTCTATTTACACTCATTATTTCTCAAGAATGCATAGAGCAATTCTCTCGTGTCTTTGGTGTTCATAGCACTCCTTGGGTACCAAAAGGTTTGGCCACATCCCCTCTGCATGCCCAGAGGACATGATGCCCCACAGCCTTAAGCCCAAGCTTTAGTCTGGTTTGAGGCCTAGACTGCGTGAAAAGAAACCCTTCTGACATCTGCTCCTTTCAGCTGATCCAAGAAGAAAGACAAAGTTCTGAACCACACAGCTTGATACCACCACTAGGTTATTTGTTAGAGAAGGCAGACCCCTGAAGGTTGAAGGCTGCTGATATCCCCCTTTCTCTGCAAGGAAAGCCTGTCTTTTGGCCACTATTAAACTCCAGAACTCTCAGGCTAATAAACATGGGAACTGGCCTGATCTTTGTACAGCCTGCCTATGGTGCTTCATTGTTTAGACTGAACTGCTTTAACAGTAGGGGGAAAAACTTCAGATGTGTGGTGAAGAGGAAAAGGTATAGGAAAAAAATGGTAGTTTTTTTCCACACAACATGAGACTTTCCTGTAGTATCAGTGAAATGAAAAGGCATTTCTTCTGCCCTGATCAGTCATAACATTTAAACCACAGAGCTAGCCATGAAATCCTATGCATCATTTAGAACTTTGATGCTGACCTGACTTCATAGTAAAAATGTCTTGGCAGGGCTAAAGCACCTGCTGTCAAAGGGAAACACTGATTAAAGGGGTGGGTGTTGTTTTAAAGAGGTCTTGTTCACTTTCACAAAACTGCATTAGGATAATCCCCAAGTTTTAGCTCTGATGAGTAATTACTCCTGCAGCGTGGCTAGAGAACTGCTACTCAAAATCCTCATTAAAACCCTTATGTATTTCTTCTGCATTTTCCTTTCAGCTATTATCAATGACAACGATCCGTGTATAAATATACACTTTCCTCCTTGATGATTATCCCTATTTCTTCTGCCTGATTCATTCAGCAAGGCCACGGTTCAATGCTTTTGAGGCCACAATGGCCTCTATGGGAATTAAGTCTGACGTCAGAAATACTGAATTGTGGCTTCAGTGAATGAATTGAATGGGGAGGATTACACTAAATATCACTGAGAGCGCTCCTATCCCCATAGCCAATGGCAACCTATTTACTATGGAATCAGTTAAGGATCTCACTTTAGGTAGAGCTCATGAAAATTAATTTTATCATTCGGGACAAGTGGTTTTGCCATTGCTTTAAGCAGAAGAGTGTAGTTAGACACACAGTGCTGCTTTCTGTTCGTTGTGTCAGTGTTTACAGAGTGGGGTCTCCTGGCCAGCGGCAGAAGCTTTGTTCCATTCACCTGTAGCCCAACAGTGCCCAAACCTGCACACACTGCCCAGGAGACAGTCATTCACTTTCTGAAGAGAAATACATTCCAAGATGATGCAGCTGATCGCTGCAAATAAAAGTATAGGCTCATTTCCAGTGGTCTGAAATAAAAGAGTAAACTTGTTCGTTCTCATTTCACTGTCTCAGTTATCAGCTTCTTACTGAAACAAGACTGGGAGAGCAACACCAGTGTTACCACCTACTTTGGAAAACTATACCAAGATCAATGGATCATCAAAGGAAGAAATATTAGGAGTAAAGTTCATTCAGCTTCCCTCTGCCTGAGGCAGTAGCAATGGAAAAGCATACTGATGAAGGAAATGAGAGAAGAAGAAAGAGCCAGGATGGGGGGAGCTGGAAGAGATTACAGATGCACGAGAATAAAGAATGGCCAGAAATATGCAACAAGCACAGGAAAGAAAAAACCTTCGCAAGTCCGAGACAACACCAAACCCTTAGAAAGAGTTAATCTGTAAATCAAAGCAACGCTCTGCTGGTTTTAGTCAATTTATACAACTTCCTTAAAATGTCCTCGGCCTTCCCAGCTTCTCTTTGGAGCAGAGGTAAGGGGTTGCACTGGGTTCCACTCCCTTCTAACTTCCTGTTTCTCAGAATGGAGCATAAGACCTGTTTTCACAACACTGCTTCAGAGGGGTCAGCACCTGCCAAAGTAGCTCTCTCTCCTTGCATTTCTCTTAAAATATGGACCTTGGCAGTAAAAACAGCTACAAAATCAGCAATTTTCAAAAATCAAACATCTATCCCAAACGAAGAAAAAGGGTTTAAAAAAGCCAAAAAGCAATTCTCTCCCTTCTTCTATTTTTCAAGACCTAGGGGGAAAAAAACCCTCAACTACTTAACTTTGAAGCTTTTCTTCCGAAATCACATGGTTATCACTTTTTGAAAGGTGAAATCTGAGTTTAACATTGCTCTTCCAATTCAGTGTTTTACTTCAGCATTATGGAACACATCAGCATTAGAAAATTTGTAATGGGACACCAATACTTGGCAACATCAGGACTTAAACAAAAAGTTCACTTTTTCAAAATCAGATCTGAAGTTGAAACTGAACTGTGAAGGGACCCAACCAAACTCATCCAAAATAACCAGCAGTATAGACAACAAAACAATGGATACAATTTCTCTCTGTTAACACACCTTCTGCCTGTGCAAGGCCCTACTATTCACACCTATGTGATGCTTCTATGCAGGAGGAAAAAGTCAAATCTTTAAAGCTACTTTAAAAACCCAAACAACACTCAAACTCCCCAAAAACCAAACTCACTCCCCCACAAGAAAACCCACCAAGGCATTTGTTGGGAGAATGATTATTTAGTGGAATGGGTAGCTTCCGCTGCTCTTTTTTGTAACACTAAAATCAACTTCGTGTTCAGTAACTTGAAGAGTCACAGCCTTGAGGGCCAAGAGGGTGGTGCAGAGGCTGGTCTATCTGTATACCTGTGCTTAGAGAGAAATGCCTCTTGGGATATTCACATGCACAAAACAGAGAGCAGCACCTACAAATCTATTAAGCAGACCATGCTATTAAAATTTATTCATAAGATAAATAGCCATGACCGGATCAAGCAGGTAAGATCATAGGAAAACACTGAAAATGTTTACTTTATGAAATTGGCAAGCAATCCCCATAGGATGGTTTAAGAGGAATGCTTTAAGGATGAATACAGTTTATTAGCACACAGCCTTTCATCAGAGGTTGCTCAGCACATAAACTGGGGAGAAGAAAGAAGGGAGAGACATTCAGAGTGATACCATTTGTGTTCCAAAGAAACCATTAGGTGTGATGGCAACCTGTTTATTGGAGATGGCTGAGCACCTGCCTGCCTATGGAGTGTGGTGAATGAATTCCTTGTTTTGCTTTGCTTTCACACAGAGTTTTCACTTTACCTACCGAATTGTCTTTATCTCAACATACTAGTTTTCTCACTTCTACACTTCCCATTCTCTTCCCCCATTTCACTGGTGGTGCCCCCTTGGCTTAAGCACCACTGAAGACCCAGGACACCCGCTGTATTCACTTCTCCCTGTTCCTACAGACATACAGGTGCTCCTGCTTTCCTTTGGAAATTCTGCCAAAGAAATAACCTCAAGGTAATAAAAAGTGAGGAAGGCCTTATCATGTGCAGCACAAATTTGGACAAAGCAACAGATGCAAGGACAGTCACACAGCATTCTGGCAGTTAAACAGGAAGGCTGTATTTCCACATGTGACATGAGAGTGCCATTTAGAAACTGTTCAAAAATATTACATGAACACAAACACTAATCTGGTTCAGGGATAAATAAATGGCATCTCTATCACTACCTGAAGACCTCTTGGCATTTTCAGTAGGGAACCTGCAACAACCTCACCACTGCAGCATAGCTCTTCATGACTGAAAAAGTTCACTACAATTATATATTAACCAACAGAGATGCTTGAACTAAATGCATGCTTCCACAGTTTTTCCATAACAATTCCTCAAACAGGTGTTTTAAATATTACTTACATTTGTCTCCTTAGTCAAGCCAAAATAATAATAATAATAATAATAATAATAATAATAATAATAATTCAGCAATGCCAAATATTGTCTGTGAGGCTCTAAATATTTTTAACTCTTATTAATGCAACAGAAAATTATATCAGCAACATCTATTTGGCAGCACCTGTTCGAGGAGCAGAAGCAAGGCACACACCCTGGGGTCGGGCAATCCAGGAAGCAGAGGTGGCTGCAGCACTCAAAAGAGAGTGGAACAGACTGGCGATGGCAAATAAGGTCAACCACTAGAGGTCTTTAAAAGTCTTCAACAAGAAATCACTCCAGTAAGGAACACAAGACACACCAGAAAAGAGCCATACCTCTTGTTTTAAGCTTAAATAGGAGTTCCAAGCTCATGGGCAGAGAGTAGGAGGTCGAGGGGTTGAGCAGGCTCGGGAAGTTCAGGTTCCAGGTGTTCTGAGGTCTGCTCAGACACAAACAAACCAATTATTCTCAGCTGGCCTTTGAGGGAGCCTCTGCTACAGGGACTGGCTGGAGGAACTGAATGAATCACTTAAAACACCTGAGACAAATCACTGTCTAGAAGAGTCTCTTCATTGGCACTAAAAGGCACCTGGCCAGCCAGGAGATGCACAGGCACCTGAGGTTTGCAGAGATTAATCCCTCCCAATGCTATAGAGAGGCCTAGCCCAGACTTGGGAACAAACAACGAAGACAGGTAATTGGAACTTGAACCATCTGGGAGCCCACTTGTTTCTTACATGTTTGTTTCTGTGTATTTTTAAGAGCATTTCCCTTTTACAGGAAGCTGCAGTTTCCATAGGTTCTGTACAGTGCCCCAAGGAAAGCATGTGGGCCAGTTTTTCTGTTTCTGACTATAAACTACATGTTTGCAGTTGTTACCCAAAAGCTTCTACTTTTGCAGACCCACAAAGCAGCTGGGCTGAGAGCCATTCCCTGGTACATGGGCAGGGAATTTTCCCAAAACATATATTCTTGTCATTTTGCCACAACTCTAAATGCACAAATTAGGTAAGGTTGGAAGGGACTACAGTGGGTCATCTGGTCCAACCTCCCTTCATGCTAGGAAGGCTCCCTGCTTTGGATGGAACAAAAATTGGGGTAATTTAAGAGGTAGAAATAGCCATAAATTTTGATCATGGAAATGGGAGTATCATTTCATAAAATGCTTTTTATGTGAACCCTTTTTCACAATCTAGTCAGGTAAGTTGTTATGGCCACTGTATATTTTCAGCAGTCGTACCTCTAACTTAAAAATAATGGTGCTGTATTGACCACAAGATAACCCTTCTTCATTATGAATAACATCAGATTATATATCTTTCACACGTTTTTGCTTTATTCAACAGTTTTTGGTGTGCCTGACCTTACTCTATTAATGTTAAGCAGAATTAATTAAAGCTACGGGCTTCATTTCTTCTTACTGCAACACATTTTGCTTAAAAAAATAATGTATCACTCCCTGATTAATTTTTCATGACTTAAATTATTACCTTTTCCCCATGGTTGTCATTGTTCCATATTTTTTTTTACAAGCCACTAATTTTTTCAAGTATAAATTTGAACCTGCTTTACTAATGTGAACAGCTGTTAGGCTTATACAGCTAAGGCAGGGCTCCCGGCAGCCTCGTGCTGAAAGTTTGACAATGAGACCAAAAGTCTATGGCTGTAAAGCAAGATAATTGTAAAAATATAAATCGGATAATTATGTACAGTAGCTGGCCCTGACACTGGCCATCTGAGCTTGAAAGCTGAAGTCACACTTTCCAGTTCCCTTTTGGCCCTGATTTTCCTACAACCATCAAAAAAAGTTGTTACCTCTGCATTGTATTT